>RJWM01049940.1:0-10937 GCA_004363535.1 Dasyprocta punctata
GTCTCCCGAGTGCTGGGATTAAAGGTGTGCGCCACCACGCCCAGCTACATTTTCCATTTCTTACAGCATCTCTTCAGTACAAATCAATATAACAAAACAAACAGGTATTTTAGCCCTTTTTATTTTGAGACAGGGTCTTTTTAAGTTATCTAACCTGGGTCTTGAACTATCTGCCTTCTTGCCTCAGACTCCCACAATGCTAAGATTGCAGGCATGTATCACAGTGCCCAGCTCTGATTTCTTAATGTTATCAGTATGTACTAGGTTTTTTTCTGAGGAGTTGTTCTTGTATAGGTAGCCTACTCCACATAGGCAATTCCTTTTCTTCAAGTGTATTATTTTTTTTTTATTACTTTCTTGTCCTACCTCTTCACTCCTGACCCTTTTCTACAGTGAGACTTAAATTTTCCTAAAGCTCCTGGTTTTTGTTTATTTTGCAGGTTTCATAATATTTAATGTGGCTTTTGGAATTTTAATAAATGCTTTCTTGTTGATACCCAAAAGATAGAGAAATTGAGCCATAGATATCTGGGGAATTTTACTCTTAAACTACACATATTCATCAGCGTTTTAAAAAGAATTTTTTTTGGTAATTTTTTATTCTCACAAATATAATTTAATTGAATATCTGCTTTTCGAATTGAACTGGAGATGGGATGAAGAATTAGTTCTCTTAGAAATGAGTGTGCAGTATTGGATGTTTCCTGACAGAATAAGGTTTGAGAAAGTGTGATATCATTTATGGTAAATTTCAAGTCAAACAGCAGTGTTCCATACAAGAGTGGAGATTCGGTGGCATATAAATAATTTGGAATTCTTGTCACTGTGGATTACAATGGTTGTCTGTTCTATCTAAATTTACCGTGAAATCTATTTTAATCCTGTAAGAACTCTTTTCACTAGAAAAAGGAAATCTTTAACGTAAGATTTCCTTCTGTGAATTGTGCTGTACTTTTGGTTTCCAAATTCTGTTTGAACAAGATACTATTCAGCACACAAAGAGTTTGTTCCACAACTCATCATTCACTTATTAAAGGATCAGAAAAACATTGGGACAACAGCTGGAGAAATGAATTTATTTAAGTCTATGTATCATGAACGTAATTCAATTCAATTGAGTGAATATTTATAGAGCAACTAAACTACGCCAGAAACTATGCTTTCTGTAAAGGACACAAAGTCAAAAAAGAAACTGTTTTTCCTTTTGTGTACCTGATGTCGAATAGAAAAGGCAGTGGATAAATAATTGTTGTATAAGTTGGTAGGTGCTGTACATTGGTGGCTTAGGGAAAAGGGTCTGCATTCTACCCTGTTTATGCTGTAAACTTCATAGAGAACTTCAAGATTGAATTAAATCTTGAAGTGCAGTAGCGATTCACCAGAGGAGGCAGGTGAGACTGACTAGGATCTTGTTTAAATATTCAAAGCGGAAGGTAGTAAGGGTAACAGCAATTCATTTATGTGTAATTCAGATTCTTGTTTAACAGAGTTATACTAGGATCCTCGTACCCTTAATTACTACTTCAAGATCAACGAGGCTGTTTCATCTTCCAACTGGAAGAAGTCTGGTGTTGAAAGAGATTTAAGTACAAAGGGGATACGTGAAAGGGGAGGAAGGCTGTAAGAAACACGTCATGGCATACTGAGGCATTCTAAGTTTTCCCCAAAAGAAATGAGGGGTCATTCATGAATTTTCATCAATAAAATGTCAGGTTTTGATTTTTTGAATGATTGCTCTGTTTTCAACGAGTCAGGATCAGAGTGTAGGGACAGTTAGGGAGGAATAGGCAGCACAAGTCATGACCTGGGTGGCTAGCGTAATGGAGATAACCGCTTGATTACTCCTGACATGATGTACTGGACGAGGCTTCCCTTTGTGGGACCTTTGCATACTGTTTGCTATGTGCGCATAGCTCCTGTGAACCTTGGCTCACCCCAGAAGCAAAGGCTGAGACCCTGGTTGTACCAGATAAATAGTTATTTGTAGAAAATCGACTTACCCCTGTAAATATGAACAAGGCAAAGACATTAGGTTGAGGGCCTCATCTTGAGCTTCTTCCTGCCATGCAGCTTGCTTACTGTGAGGCAGCCCCTTTCCCTGCCTTTGCAATATTATAAGTAAAACCTCTGTTTTCCTTTCTTTCTTATCTGAGTTTCTCATTTCACAAAGGGGAGACTTTCAGTTCTGGTTCAGCCTCATATCACCCCTTTCTTTCCAGCCTGAGTGGAGAGATGAACCAAGGAGGTGGAGGGTCTCTTCATGGGAGAACCCCAGCCCCCCAAACCTCCTCCTGATGCAACAGGAGGAAGACAGTAGTCAGAGGATTGGAGACAGGGAGACTTGTTAGGACATTGTTCAAATATTCAAAGTGGAAGGTAGTATGGGTATTAGCAATGCATACACATGTAGTTTTGATTCTAATTTAATACAGATATACTAGTATCCTTCATTACTACTTCAAGATATATGAGAATATGTATATATGCGTATAGTCAGAGACTGGCTACATGCGCACTACAGCTATTTCACATTTTTTGGACACACAGCTACACTTCATTTCCCAGTCCCTTATTATCTAGGTGCGGTCATGAGACTAGTTTTTCCCAAGGGAATGTCAGAGGAAATGATTGTTCTCACATACAGGCCAGAGTGTGTACCTTCTCCATGCACTCCTTTTCTTTTCTTTGTTTCTGAAGTAGTAAGAACACATGACAGAAAGAAAAATGGCAGACTTGCCCAACAGAAGTACCCTCAATCCTTGAGGCACCATTTGGAGGAGAACCACTCAAGTGAATAGGTTGATAAGAAATCTGTATTAGACTTCGCATGAGCAAGAAATAAACTTTAATTATTTATTTACCGAATTGTTTTAGATTTTTTTTTTGGTGGTAGCACCCAGAGTTAATTACCCTAATATTTATTTTCCTTCTCTCTTATATAAAAATGTCAGAGTTTTGTTGGCTTCGTTTTCACATATATCCTTTGCTTCTTTTGTATCTTTAGTTTATTTTCTTTCTCTCTCACTGAAACCTGTTAGATACTTAGGGTTCAGTGGTAAATAATGACATCTCTGCCATGATGAAATTAGGAGTCTAATGGAGGAAAAGACAAGTACTAGCATAAAATTGTAGCAAAGTGTAATTGTGTTTTTGCTAAAGTATAGGTTGCCCACAATGGGAGACAGATACAACAGGGGACCAGATGCTTTGCTCTACCTCACTCTCAATTCTGACAGCTCAGCCTCATGTTCCTCCTGGAAACTTGGATTAAAAGTTTGGAGAAGAGATCGAGAATCATAAATTTATTGCAATTATACTTTTCAACATGCACTATAAGGGATGAATAATGTAAAATTAGCTGAATAATAAAAAAGACAGTCAACTTTACCTCTTGCATTCCTGAGTATGTTACCTGAAATTTGGAAGCATTACAGAGTCTTAGGAGGTAGTGAGATTAAGAGAAGCCTTTCTAGAAGAGGAGATCTCTAGCCTGGGGTATAAAAAGTGAGTCAGAATGGACCAGATGGACTAGGGTATTAGCAGGCAGGGATTTTAGCTCAGTGGCATAAGTACCTGCCTTGCAAGCTCGTGGTCATGAGTTCAATCTCTGGTACAAAAAAAAAAAATCCAAGTGGCAAGGTATTCTTTGCTAAAGGAGCAGGTTGATCAAAGGCCCTGTGGTCTGAAGCAGCCAAAGGTACTCACTAGAACACTAGTGCATATTGTAAAGTTATCATTCAGCATTTTTGGAGACTGAGCACAGTGTGAACAGAGTAGTGAGGCTAATCATTCTGGAGGGAATGGGTCAAAATAGATCCTTATATATTATGCTGAATGAGAAGTTTATTTCTTCAGTAAACTTCATATACTTTGTTTTTATCAATATAAGGTTCTACCAAGAACAGAATAATTTCCAATTACTTATACTTTCCAGTAAGTCTGATCTCACAGTTTGACTATCAACACAGAATGAGATCACACACCATTAATCAGGTCCTTTAAACTAGTATAGTTTATTGAGCATCTTTCTAATAGTAATTCATGACCACTAGACTTTCTTCTTTCAAGTCACCTAAAATACTTTTATGTAGTCCTTGATTATATCCAGCCTAGATTCTGTATTAGTTACTTGAAAATTGTTATGGTTACTTAGTTCAATTATTGCAACATCTCTTGCAGATCACATTAAACATCCTCTTAGATGAATTTTACGCAAAGTGTCTGGATTTATTTTACGGTGATAGAGAGCAATGAAACTATTTTCTGGACACTCATGTAACAACAGTAAATGTTCAGATAGCAATTTTCTTTTCTTTTTTTATTTTATTTATTTTTTTTTTTGCAGCACCGGGGATTGAACTCACAACCTCATGCCTGCCAGGGCAGGCGGTTAAGCCACTGAGCCAAACTCCCAGCCCTGGTTTTTTGAGGCAGGGTCGCACTGTGTAGCTCAGGCCAGCCTTGTGCTCGCGTTGTAGCCCAAGCTGGCCTCAAACTCACAACGCTCCGCCTACCTCAGCCTCCCGAGTGCTGGGATTAAAGGCATGCACCACCACGCCCGGCTCAGATAGCGATTTTCAGTTTGACCTTTATGACTACTCTCTGCTATGGGAAGAACAGAATGTGACTTTACTGATAGACAGTGGAGGTCTTAGTCCCTGCCTACCTCCCCAGGGTTATGCTATCTACATTTCATTTGTTTATCATGTGGTAGCCAAATTGACCATCTTTCCATTTCTCAAATGTTACAAACTTCCTCTCATCCCAGGGTCTTTGTGCTAATTATTCTATTTTTATTGCTCTTTCCATTCCTCCAACACAATGAAATCACCTGTGTTTGTAAATATTTACAATCTTTTAGAATGATCACCTATGGAATATACTTATTTTTTGATATTACTGTTACACTAGTTTTGTTTTGTTTAATTTTGTTTTCAGACAAGGTCTCACTATGTAGTTCAAGATATTCTTGAACGTACTATGTAGACCAGGCTGGCCTCTAACTAGAGGTAATCCTCCTGCCTCAGCTTCCAGAGTGCTGGGATTAGACAGGCATCACCATTCTTTTGCAAACAATTTTTGGGCTTACCTCTAGAACTTGTTTATGAGCCATATCTGGAAATTCATTGTGTTTGCTTATGTCCATGCTTCATCTTTTACTTCAAGTGGTAATGTATACCAACTTTTATTCTTTTAGGCTTTGAATGACATTTAACCATTTCCAGAAGTTAAATCCATCTCTAAAAGAGGGAGGACAATTGTTGAATGTCTTCAGAGGAATGAAAAATAGATTCTGAAAGTGATGGAAAGTGGACCTCCAGAATGGTTTTAGACTGAGGCAAGATCATTGGAAAAAATCTGTACTCTTCTAAAGTAGCTCATTTCAATTGTTTGCATATATTTGTCAGAAAGAAGCTTCATTATATTCAAGTCACCTCTGATGAGCTCATTGTTGATGACAACACAAACGTATTGTCAGTAAAGCCAAAACACACACACACACACACACACACACACACCCTTAAACAGGCTAAGATGGTGAGCTATGAGCCTGACTATATAACACAATGAGCTCAAAACTGAATCACTTAGAAAACAAATACAGGATAACAATTATTTAACAATTGTTCACAAATTACGATAAGGGGCTTTACCTACCTCTTGAGGAAATATTGCCTTGGTGCTCTGTAAAAGGTATTTTAACTACAGCTTATGTGTTTTCTACTAACAAATAGAAAAAAAATCAAAGTAGAGTGATTGTTGTAGTCAGGAATTGCAAGGAGAACAGTTACATACAGGACATATAATTTACAGTATTACTTATAATGGTAACTCAAGGAGTCAAATACAAAGAAGAGGCAGGAAATCTGTCCACAACACTAAAGACCTAGAAAATGCAGTCGAGGGCCTGGATCACATGGCAATAATCTTCATGAGTTCAGTTGAAAACCTAGAGCCCACGACAATGACCCAAGCAAGTCTGTTCCACGGATTTGCACTGGGAAGGCCCAAAGGTCAGTGGTGGAAGCCAGAAAGTCTGTGCCAGTAGGATGAAGGATCTGTGCCAGCAGGCTGTAGGATCAGCATTGGAGTCAGTGTCTTTGTTAATTTTCACTCATTGCTGAGGCAGAATACCTGATGCCCAAAATTAGGGAAGGAAAGGTTTATTTCTTACAGTTCTCAAGGGGTTCAGTCCATACTTAGTTTTCTCCAAGACAGCATGGCATGGTGGGGCAGCCATTCATGGTGGCTGCCAAACAGCAAGGTGCGCTGGCAAGAGAGAAAGAAAACGAACCAAGACACACATTCCTCACCCTTTCTCTGTATGTTGGCTCCACCCCTGGGTGGGTGTGGCACTCATATTCCCAATCCCAGCACTAGACAACAAACCAATCAGGAATGCCAGACTCAGCCACATCCAAGTTACATGAGTCCGGGGGAGAACACAGGATCCAACCAATACATTCCACCCCTGGCCCCCCCAAGATCTCATGCATATCCTTTATGCAAAAGGCATTTAGTCCATCTCTAAGAGTTGCCAAAGTCCTAACAGTTTCAGCACTGCTGAAAAATCCAAGTCCCAAATTTCCTCCCAGATCTACGGCAAGCTCTTATTTGTAACTCCCTGTATGAATGAAATCAAGGTTAAGCACTTCCAATATATAAAGGCACAAGATAAACATTACCATTCCAAAAGTTACAAACAGAGGAATACAAAGCATTGGCACCAAAGCAAGTTCAAAATTCAGCAGAACACACATTGAGTCCTGGAGTTCTATGCTCAGTATTTGAAGTAATCTGGTTGCAAACTCCAGAAATCTTGAGTGATCCCACCCCTGTGGCACTTCCAGGGGTTTTAACTTCCATAGCTTTCCTTGGACAATCCCCATTCCTGGCTTTTTCAAACCTTTGGGTTTTCCATTGTACCCTTGGTTTCACCCTTACATCTTTACATATTGTCCTCTGCAGTTGGGGCGGAAACTGCATGCTTTCCTTGCACTTAAAACCAGCACCAATGGATATCGACAAGGTCCACTGCCAGCTAGAGCAGTAGCCAGGCTTTCCTCTCTCTTAGCCGTAGGGGTCAAGTTCCTGGATTGCTGAGCTCTCTGAACCTGATTGTGAGGAAAAGCTTCTCTATGCCACTGCCATTCTGGAATCTGGTGTGGTGGCCACCATTTTGAAACTTGGTGTGGCTGCCGCCATTTTGAAACCTCCTATGGCCTCTGTTGCCACTCTGGAACATAGCGCTCTGCAGCTTTTTCCTTCAAGCAAACTCTTTCACCTTTGAAGACCTGAGACTGCAAAGAGTGGAGATCCAGTGGTTCTTGGGATGCCCCCAGGCCATCTTTTTTATTCCTTTGCTCCTTCTCAGCAATCAAGGTCTCAGCTCTATCTTTACAGTCCACAGCTTTCTGGCCAAACTCACATTTTAAATCACCATGCTGGGCTCCTTGCTTTTGATTTCCAACATAAATCTGGCTAAAAGCCCCCAACAATAGCCAGGCCACCATTTAACATTAGGTTGCCTTGAAATTTCTTTTTCCAGACTAATCATCCTCTGTCCTTAATCTCAGTCTCAGGCAAAGTCTCTGGGCATGGGCAGAATGCAGACAAACTTTCTACCAAGCTGTAACACACATCATGTGGAGCCCAACAACCAATGCTATCCTTCTTCCCAGCAGAAACCTCCCAAGCCTGGTCTTTACTGGCAGATTTTCTACCAGGCTTCTGGTCTCCTGAGCTCTGACCAGAATCTTCCATACAGGACAACCTAAGCTGTCCCAGCTCTATGCATTCAGGTAACATCTCCAAACCTTCCCAAACTCTTCCCATGAACCATTTCCAAAGGCTCTTGAACCACACGGTCAGGAATAGTCACAGCAATGACCCCAGTCCTCTGGTACCAAATTCTGTGTTAGTTACTTTTCACTCATTGCTGAGACAGAATACCTGATGCCCAAAATTACGGAAGGAAAGGTTTATTTCTTACAGTTCTTAAGGGGTTTCAGTCCCTACTTATTTGTCTCCAAGACAGCAAGGCGTGGTGGGGCATCCATTCATGGTGGCTGCCAAACAGCAAGGCACACTGGCAAGAGAAAAAGGGAATGAATCAAGACACACATTCCTCTTGCCCTTTCTCTGTATGTTGGCTCCACCCCTGGGTGGGTGCAGCATTCACATCATCAATCCCAGCACTAGACAACAAACCAATCAGGAATGTCAGACTCAACCACATCCAAATTACATGAGACCTTGAGGGGACACAGGATCTAGCCAATACAGCCAGGAAGCAAGGCTCAAAATGAGGACCAGAGCTCCCCTGAAAAGTACCATAGCCATCCTCAGTGACAATGAGGTCCTGAGCTCCTCTGACAATGAGAAAAGTCGAGTACCTATCAGGAACCCAGCATGACAAACTTCTAGATTAAACAGCACACATCATCCCCTCCACAACCAGAAAGTGATGCTCAAAGTAAGGACCAAAGCTCCCCCAAAGTGAACCACAGCAATTCTCAGCAACAAGGTCCCAAGCTCTTCAGATAATAATGACAGAGTTCATGTCAGGGAGACCAACATGACAAATTCCTCCAGGAGAAACAACAGCTCCAAACAACACTCAGAAGAACCCACAATGCTATTCTTCCTCTGCAGGTCTCCTTTTTATGCTGGCAACAGTCCTCAGGTGGGCCATCCAAGCTCAGCACCATGCTGATCCAGTTCAGCTGGTGTTTAGGTTGACCACCAGTTACTAATCCACTACAGTGATTCTGAGAAAGTTAGTTTAATTTTAGCTTTGAGTAGTTGTAAATGTTATTAGTTTGAGCAAATCAGTAAAATAGAAGACTTTTACATTTTATCATCCTTGCATAGGTATTTGGAATAAAAATTCAAATCAACATCACAACAAATTATTCAAAAGGAATAGTCATCAATCAACATTCCAGAAAGAGAGAGAACATGACTTGGTTTGTCCAACTGAACTCCAGTATATGGGACATGCAGGTTTTAGCAAAAGAACTTGTGCTCTGGGGTTTCATTTCCTATTATTTCTCCTAACTTTGGTAATATTACTTTAAACACATTGAAATTTTGATGAATAATGATGAATAAAAGATTGTGACTGAATAGCTTTGGATAAGGTGAAATATTTGTTTGGAAAAAAATATTCCAGGAAAGAGATATTTATGTTTAAGTTTGTCTAATTATCAACTGAAGTCTTGAAGCCTCAAAATTAATAGTCTGTTTAACTGCTCACCAAGTATCTAATTGAACTTTGGCAAAGCCAGTGATCTTGAAGCATTCACTGATAGCAAACTGCACATGCTAACTAGACACATGCACATTGCACAAAGTTTTAAATCCCCATTTACAACCTTCTGCCTATTCTCTTTGTGAAAATTTAAGAATTTTTATTGTTTTGAGGAAATAATAGATACTGTTTTGCCTATGAGATTTATTTGGCAGTCACTTCTCAGTATATTTTCATTTTTCTTTTTTTCCCAGAATGCTCAGTATCACTGGTGTTCTTTACTTCTTGAAAGCCCACTCAAATAATATTTCCAAGTACTGGCTTTGGCATATCATCAATGTTTCATATCATAGGGAGGGGCAATCCCTGAAGACTATATAGTGAATTACCATAATTCAAAAACATGTGGCCAAATTGTATTGTTGTAGATTATTTTTTTCCTTTCATGTAAGTGGAGATTATATATAAAGATAAGCTGTTCTGTTCATGGGTATAACCCATGAGGTCACGTAAAAATATATAAAGAACACTGGTGTGGCATCTTGGTTTGAATTTCTGGCTAATTATCAAATTGTTGTATTGTACACAGAAATTAACTCCTTTATGTTAGCTTCCTTCGGATTAAGTTTGTCTTAACTACTTTATACGTTGCTACTAAAAATGATACAAATGATATAAATGTATTTTGATTATTATTATTGCTTTTTGTTAACTATTTCCTGAATAAAAAGTCGGATAAAAATTCTCATTTAATAAAAAAAGTAGAAGGCAAGAAAAATGGAAAAAAAGCCTTTGTAAAAGGAGAGAGGAGGCAGGGTTGAAGGGAGGGGAGGGAAATGGGAAAAAAGAATTAAGATATATTATGTGCAGGTTCAAATTTTCTATGACGCATGTGATCAACATGTATGGCAAACGTGCTAATAAAACATAAAATGAAAGATTATCATTTAAGATATCTTTAAGGAAAAGATTTTTGAAATGTATAGGTCCTAGAATAACTGTATTTAGCAATACATTACAACACTAGCACTTAAGTCACGTAACAAAAAGAAAATACAGGCATGTTCAATAAATAAAAATTGAAGAGCTATGCTTATCATTGTTATGATTTTAAAAAATATGTTTAAAAATCAATGCACTGGAGTCTGAATTTTTTTTTGCAAAACTAATCAAACAATCTTCTAAAAAAGGATTTTTTGGCAGGAGTCAAGACTTTTCCAGAACCTTTTTTGCGTATGGATTTCATTGGAGGCTTTTTTAAGCATAGGGCTCTGTTTGGAGTTTGTAGTGCTCTTGCTATCTGCACATGCTCATTGCAGTAATACTTGTTGCTCCCTTCTGACAGATGGATGAGTGTGCGTTCTGCCAGATCCATGCACTGGGCATGGACCCAGTGCCCATCTCCATGAGAACAATAAATCATGGCAGGTTTGTTGAGCTCAGTTGAATAGAATGGTACCCAAGTGTTGATATCCACATCACAACTAGAGCAGCATGTTATCCAGTAGCCTGTCACAGACTCATCTTCTTCATCATCTTCATTATAGGTGTCAAATTCGTCATCACCATCAAAACTATTTGCTTCTGCACTGAAACAAAATTCTTCAGAATCTTCAAAGGGAGTAGAGTCTCCTGGATCATCTGTTGATGTCTGGCTGTTTGTGAACGTTTTCTGATCTTCAGT
>RJWM01049941.1:0-10936 GCA_004363535.1 Dasyprocta punctata
CAGAATACACATTCTTCTCAGCTGCACATGGGACAGTCTCTAAAATAGGCTCTATACTATCCCATAGAACACACTTAAGTAAATGCAAAAGAATTGAAATTGTCCCATGAATATTATCTGAGCATAGTACAATGAAATTGGAAAGTAATGACAAGAGAAACCACAAAAACTCCATAAACACATGGAAATTAAATAGCTCTCTCCTAAGCAACCAGTGGGTCACAGAAAAAATTATACAATATCTACAATCAAATGAAAATGCAAATGCAATTTGCCAGAACCTGTGGTACACACTGAAAGCAGTCCTCAGAGTGAAATTTATAGTGGTGAATTCTCATATCAGGAAAATGGAACAAACACAAATCGACAACCAAACACTGCACCTCAAGCTTCTAGAAAAAAAAGAGCAAGTCAAGTCCAAAACCCAGAAAAGGGATAAAATTACAAAGAACAGAGTAGAAATTAAACTAGTTGAGACTATGAAAATAATACAATGAATTAATGAAATGAAGTGTTGGTTCATTTAAAGAATATATAAAATTGATAAATTCCCAGCCAATCTTCTCAACAAAAGAAAAAACTCAAATTCGTGTAATAAGAAATCAAAAGGGTGGGGGCTGAGAATTTAGTTCAGTGGTACAAGCTCTTGCCTGGCAAGTGCAAGGTCACGAGTTTGATCCCCAGTACCCCCCTAAAAAAAGAAAGAAAAGAAATAAAAAAGGTGAAATAAAGAAAGGTGGAAATTCAGAAGACTACCAATATTTACTTTGAGCACCTATACTCAAATAGGATGGCAAACATAGAAGAAATGGACAGATTCCTGGAAACATATGAATTACTAAAACTTGATCAAGAAGATTTAAAAATACTGAATAACCCCAATATCAGTTAATGAAACTGAAAATGTAATTAAAAACTTACCAACAAAGAAAAGCCCAGGTCCTGATGAATTCACATCTGAAATTTACAAGAAATTTAGAGGAGATGTAACACCAATTCCCCTCAAATTCTCCCTAAATCATCCCTGGAGGCAAGTATTACCCTTATAACAAAAGCAGAGAAAGAACCAAACAAAAAAGAGAACTACAGGTCAGTCATCCTAAAGAACATAGATGCAAAATCCTCAATAACATATCAGGAAACAGAATGCAGCAAATCACCAAGACCAAGTGGATTTTATCCCAGGAATACAGGGATGGCTCAACATATGCAAATCAATAAATGTAATACACAATATCAACAGAGAAAAAGACAAAAATCACATGATCATCTCAACACATGCAAAAAAACTTTCAATAAAGTCCAACATTTATTCATGGTAAAAGCCCTAGAGAAAATCAGAATATATGGTCTTTATCTCAATCTGATAAAAGCCAACTATAACAAACCAGCAACCAACATCATAGTAAATGGACAAAACCCAAAAGCTTTCTTTCTAAAATCAGGAACAAGACAAGATGTCCATTATCACCACTCCTATTCAATATAGTTTTGGAAACATTAGTCAGAACAATTAGACAAGAGAGAAAAATAAAAGGTTTAAAGATAGGAAAGAAGAATTTTCATAATCATTATTCATGGCTGACATGATATTCTATGTAGAAAACCCAAAAACTTCACCAACAGACAACTTAATAAGCAAATTCAGCAGTGTTAACTGGATACAAAGTCAGTACTCAAAAGTCAATAGCATTCCTGTATAGAAACAACAAATTCATTGAGAGATAAATTAGGGAAACCACACTCTGCACAATAACATTCCAAAAAAATGAAATAGGGTCAATCTAACACAGGAAATAAAACATTTATAGAATGAAAATTACAATACTCTGAAAAAAGAAATCAAAGAGGAAGTCAGAAATTGGAAAGATATGCCTTGCTCTTGCATAGGAAGAGCCAACATAGTGAAAATGGCCATGATTCCAAAACTGTTACACAGATTTAATGCAATCTCAATAAAAATACCATTAGCATACCTCACAGATCTAAAGAAAACATTCCTAAAATTCATCTGGAACCAGAAGAGACCTAGAATAGCAAAAGTAATCCTGGGCAACAAAGACCAGGCAGCAAATATCACAGTTCCTGACCTGAAATTATACTACAAAGCTGCTATAATAAAATCAGCATGGTACTGGCAAATAAACAGACCTGAGGATCATTGGAATGGAATAGAAGATACAGACACAGCTAGAAACACACTCAGCCACCTTATCTTTGACAAAGGGACCAAACATTTTCATTGGAAGAAAGATAACCTCTTTAACATATGGTGTTGGAAAACCTTGCTTTCTACATGCCAAAAACTTAAACCAGACCCACACCTCTCACAATGCACTAAACTAGATTCAAAATGGATCAGAGATCTAAATATTATGACAAAACACAAACTCTACTGAAAGACAAGGTACATAGAAATTGTGAATACATAGGGATAGGCAAAGAGCTCGTGAACAAAAACCAAACTGCGTGGAAGTACTTCAAAAAATCACCAAATGGGATCTTATCTTATAAAAAAGCTTTTACGTGTCCAAAGAAATCATCAACAGAATGAAAAGAAAGCTGACAGATGGGGAGAAGATTTTTTTCAACTGTCCCTCAGACAAAGGACTTCTATCTAAAACATATAAAGAACTGAATAAAATCAGGCCACCCAAATTCAAAGGTTCAATCGAAAAATGGGCACCTGAGATGAGCATACACTTCTCAGATGAAGAAATACAAATAGCAAATAAATATATGAAAAATTGTTCCATATCATTAGTCACTCAAGAAATGCAATTTAAAACAACACTGATATACTACCTCACTCCAGAAAGAAGGGTTATCATCAAGAAATCAACCAATAATAAATACTGACAGGCCTGTGGGGAAAAAACAACTCTTCTCAACAGTTTGTAGGAGCGTAGGCTAGTACAATCACTGTGGAAATCAGTGTGGAGGTTCCTCAAAAAAATAGGATTAGAGGTCCCATTTGACCCAGCTATACCAGTTCTGGGTATGTTCTCAGAAGAACCGAAAACACCATACCACAGTCATATATGTGCACCCATGTTTATAGCTGCACAATTTGTAATAACCAAAATCTTGGAAACAACCCAAATGCCCAATAACTGACAAATGGATAAAAAAAAATGTGCCATTTTTATACTTTGGAATACTACTCAGCCATAAAGAATGATAGACTCAAGGTTTTTATACATAAATGCATGCAACTAGTACACATTATCATAAGCCAGTGAATCAGACTTGCATGTGCAAACACTGTATTGTCTCAGTAGTATATGAAATTGAAAGAGTAAATAAGATCCAAAGGTTCCAAAGGTATAGTAGAAGGGAAAGAAACTACTTAAAGGGAAATTATATTGTTTGATCAACTTTGCATGCCTGTATCATAACCATAGCAACTATTTTGAAGATAATGATATTCAATATAGCAAACATTGTTAAATTCCTAGCATCTTCATTTCAAAACCTACATTACTATTGTTTTTGTTGCTGCTGTTGTTCTCATCATTTTGCTTTTGTTGTTGCTTTTTTGCTTGCTTTTTTGTTTGCTTTTTTATTTTTCTTTTTTTCTCTTTAAAATAAAAAGATTACAAAACAAATATTATGCATTACAAAAAGAAAAACACACTTCTCAGATGAAGAAATGCAAATGACAAATTGATGAAAAATGTTCAATAACACTGGGCCTTTGAGAGATGGAAATTGAAACAACACTGAGAGTTGGGCAAGGTCGTGCATGCCTGTAATCCCGGCACTCGGAAGGCTGAGGTAGGAGGATTGTTGCAAGTTCGAGACCAGCCTGGGCTACAAAGTGAGCTCAAGACCAGTTGAACTGCATAGCGAGACATTGTCTCAAAAAGGCAATAAAAAAATAAATAAATACAAAACTAAAACAGCACTGAGATTCCATCTCACTTCAGAAAAAGCAGTTATTATCAATAAGTCAACCAGCAACAAATGCTGGCAAGGCTTTGGGGAAAAAGGAATGCTTCACTGTTAGTGGGAGTGTAGACTAATGCAACCACTGTGGAAATCAGTGTGAAGATTCCTCAAAAAACTAGGACTAGTGGTTCCATTTAACCCAGTTATTCTCTTTATTGGAAGAATTTAAAGCAACAAGCAGTGACATATACAGATCCATCACCGCTGAGACTAAAATACCAGTCATGACATTGCATGGCCTAGGAAACCATTGTGCACAATGAGGATTTACTGAAATCTAGAGCTCAAGTTCATGTCTCTGGTATTGAGAATTCTCTGGCACACTCACAGAGGTTTTCTGGACTCCAAGCAGAACTCTCGATATAGATGTAATAAATTTCCTGTACCCATTTGCCTGAAGAAAAGAATGTTCCAAACTACACACAACCTGAATCAATGGTCTGCAAATAAACTGTCACAAATTTGCCAAGCAATGTTGTTGCGGATGACAACAATCCGAAGGTGCTATTTCAGAGTACATCTCATGCCTGACCTATCCAACATGGAGTCCAAGAAAGCCAGTATGAAAACCTACTAAGGAAATTCAAATTGCCTACAGACTTATCTGAAGTATGGCAAATAAAGTTCACACAGAGCCTTCCCATGATGGACATCAACACATAATGGCAGTGGGACTGAATCTTACTAGGCATAGCTTGCATTCTTATTTCACAGTTGGTATTGTAGTTTTATTCTTAGGAATGTTGTTAATTTTGATTGTGCTATGCAAAACTGATCAGATTCTTTGTGTTGTTGATTATCTATTTTAAGCCATTATTGTTTCAGTCAGTACAAAAAAGGAAAAACAATTTATATATACTTATTACACTTATTACCTTTATCCAAGAATGGAGAGATAATTCATTAGGCAAATGCAACACCAGCATACATTATTGATTGACATCTTGCTAATAGCCGTTCTTTCTCAAGGAGATGGTATCTTAGCTTTGTTTTACTTTGTATGTCTCAAATGACAAGAAATGTTGAACATTTTTTCATATATATCTTTGCTGTTTGAAATTCTTCATCTTAGAAGTGTCTATTCATGTCAGATGCCCATTTTTAAAATGTTTTTAATTTTGTTTAATTTTTTTATTTAAAGGAAAAAACACAGAAAAGAAAGACAAAAAGCAAAAGAAACAAACAAACAACAACAAATCCTATACAATAACATTATAGTTTTACAAAACAAAATGATAGGAATTTGAAAATGGTTGTAATATTACTACACATTGTTACCTTCAAAAGGGTTGTTTAGATTAACAGATATAGACATGTCAAATTGATCTAATCTTATGAGTATTAACTGTTCTTTTCCAATAACTAATATATTTAGTAGGATAGTTATGTTAGCTATCTTATATATACATATACACACATTTACGTCTTTTTCCTTTTCCCCTATCCCATTTACTTTTGCTCTTTGAGCAGTTTCTTACCCTTACACAGTATTTATTGTAAATATTGGATCATGTATACTTTATCAGTTTCTTACACTAGGGAGCCAATATGATATTTACACATGTGAGTTTGATTTATTTAACTTATGAGTATGGTTTCAAGTCTTGTCCATTTACTTATAAAAGTCTCAATGCAATCTTTCTTGATAGCTGAGTAGTACTCCATTGTATAAAAAAAATCTTTTTTATCCATTCCTTGATCGACGGGCACTTGGGTTGTTTCCAAGATCTGGCTATTACAAATTGTGTTGCTATAAACATGGGTGCACATATGACTGTGGTATGATGTTTTCAATTCAGGGGAAAAGCCCAGAAGCAGGATAACTGGGTCAAATGGAATCTCTAGCTCCTTGAGGAATCTCCACACTGATTTCCACAGTGGTTGCACTAGCCTACACTCCCACCAAAAGTGGAGAGGAGTTCCTTTTTCCCCACAGTCCCTCCACCATTTGTTATTGGTTGATTTCTTGATCTTGGCTATTCTTTGTGGGGTGAGATGGAATCTCAGTGTTGTTTTAATTTGCATTTCCCAAATGACCGTTGAAGTTAACATTTTTTCATGTATTTATTTGCCATTTGTATTTCTTCCTCTGAAAAGTGTGTATTCATCTCAGATGCCCATTTTTGGATTGGGTGCTTGAATTTTAAGGGCCTGATTTTTAAAAATTTTTTATATGTTTTAGACAGAAGCCCTTTGTCTGAGAGACAGTTGGCTAAGATGTTTTCCCAATTCCTTGGTTTTCTTTTCACTCTGTTGGAGATTTCCTTCGACATGCAGAAACTTTTTAGTTAGACGAGATCTCAGTTGTTGATTCTGGTAAGTGTTTCCCTTGCATTTGATTTTTGTTCATGAACTCTCTGCCTACTCATAGGTTGTCAAGATTTTTACCTACTTTGTCTTCCAGAGGATTTAGTGTTTCTATTTTAATATTGAGATCTTTGGCTTATTTTGAATTTACTTTAGTGCATGGTGATAGACATGGATCTAGTTTTAGTTTATGGCCTATGAAAGCCAGTTTTTCCAGCACCATTTGTTAAAGAAGCTATCTTTCTTCCAATGTACATGTTCGGCACCTTTGTTAAAGATGAGGTGACTGAGTATGTTGGTAGTTGTGGCTGTATCTTCTAATCTTTTCCATTGATCTTCAGGTCAGTTTTTATTCCAGTACAATGCTGATTTTATCACAGTAACTGCAATATAGGTTCAAGCCAAGGATTGTGCTGCCTCCTGCCTTACCTTTGTTGCCCAGAATTGCCTTTGCTAATCTAGGTCTCTTCTGTTTCCAGATGAATTTTAAGGATGACTTCTCTAGATCTGTGAGGTATGCAAGTGGTATTTTGATTGGGATTACACTAAACCTGTGTAACAATTTTGGGAGAATGGCCATTTTCACGATGTTTGTTCTTCCTATCCATGAACAAGGAATATCTTTGAATTTTCTGAAATCCTCTTCAATTTCCTTTTTCAAAGTACGGTAATTTTCACGATATAGATTTTTACTTCCTTTGTTAGATTGATTCCTAAGTACTTCATTGTTTTGGATGCTATAGTGAAGGGTGTGTTTTCTATTATTTCTCTCTCAGGGAGTTTGTTGTTTGTGTACAGGAGTGCTATTGATTTTTGAGTGTTGACCTTGTGTTCAGCAACATTACTGAATTTGGTTATTACCTCTAGAAGTCTTTCAATGGATATATGGGGGTCATCTCTGTAGAGTATCCTAGCATCTGCAAGTAATAATAATTTAACTTCTTCTTTTTCTATCCTTAATACTTTTATTTCTCTCTCTTGTCTAATTGCTCTGGCTAATGTGTCCAGAACTATAATGAATAGGAGGGGTAATAGTGGACATCCCTTGTCTTGTTCCTGATTTTATGTCGAAAGTTTTCAGTTTTTCCCCATTTATTAAGATGTTGGCTGTTGGTTTATGATGTATGGCTTTCATCAGGTTGAGGTACACAGCATCCATTCTGATTTTCTGTAGGGTTTTTATCATGAATGGGTGTTGGATTTTGTTCAAAGATTTATCTGCAACTATTGAGATGATCATGTGATTCTTGTCCTTGGCCTTGTTGATATTGTGTATTACGTTTATTGATTTGCATATGTTGAACCATCCCTGCATTCCTGGGATGAATTACACTTGATCATGATGTATAATCTGCTTGATGACTTGCTGTATTCTATTTGCCAGTATTCTACTGAGGATTTTTACATCTATACTCATTAGGGAGATTGGCCTGTTGTTCTTTTTTGGTTGGGTCATTGTTTAGTTTTGGTATTCAGGTAATACTTCCTTCCAGGAATGAGTTAGGGAGACTTGCTTCCCTTTCAATTTCATTGAAGAGTTTGAGGAGTGTTGCCATTAAGCCTTTCCTAAATTTCTTGCAGAATTTCAGCAGTAAATCCATCAGGACCTGGGTTTTTCTTTGTTGGTAAGGTTCTAATTACAGTTTCATTTTCATTAGCTGAAATTGAATTTTTCAGCAGTTTTACTTCTTCTTCATCCAGTTTGGTTAATTCATTGGTTTCTAGGAATCTATGGGAGTAAAGGTTTTTGAAGTAGGTATTGATGATCTTCTGTATTTCCACAGGGTCTATAGTTATTTCACCCTTTTTGTTACTTATTGTATGGATTTGAGTTTTTTCTTTCCTCTAGATACTCATTTTTGAATTGTGTCTTTAAATTTGGGAGGGGTATTTTTTATTTAACTTCTTTATATATCCCAGATACTACTAATTTATCTGATGAACAGTAGAAAAAATTTGTTTCCATATCTCTTGGTTGTCCCTTCACTCTGCTAATTTCTTTGTTGTGTAAAAGCTTTTTAATAACATGAGATCCTAGCTGTTCAGTCTTCATAATATTTCCCATATGAACTGTTTTGGTTCATGAAATCTTTGCTTGCAACTATGTCTTCAAGAGTTCTACCCATTGTCTCTAACAGCAGATTTAATATGTTTTAATATTCAGATGTTTGATCCATTTTGATTTTAGTTAAGTAAGTGGTGAGAGATATGGGTCTAATTTTAATCTTCAGTGTGGCAAGCCAGTTTTTCCAATGCCATTTATGATACAGGCTTTCATTCTTCCAGTGAATGTGTTTCACCCTTTTGTCAAAGATAAGGTGGCTGAGAGTGTTGAAAGTTTTTCCTGCCTCTTCTAATCTGTTCTATTGATCCTCAGGTTTGTTTTCTTGCCAGGACCATGCTATTTTATCACATTAGCATTGTAATATAATTTCAAGTCAGGGATTATGATGCTTCCTGCCTTGCCTAGAATTGTTTTTCCTATTCTAGATCCTTCTGGTGGCAAATGAATTTTCAGAATGTTTCTTCTACTTCTGTGAGGTACTGTTATAGTATTGTAATTGGGATTGCATTAAATCTGCACAACAATCCTGGGAGTTGGGCTATTTTCTCCCTGTTGGTTGTTCCTATCCAAGAGCAAGGAATATCTTTCATATTTGAATACCCTCTTTAAGGAAACAGTTAAGCAGAGGGGAAAGAAAGGGAACCAACAAGAGGAAAACAATATGACAAGAGAAAGGTGATACATATCAATTAAAACTGTTACTATAAATGGTCCCAATTTGCCAGTCAAAAGGAGCAGATTGGCAGAATTGATCAAGAAATTAAACTAGGCATGATCACACATGTCTGTAATCCCAGCACCCTGGAAGCAGAGGCAGGAGGATTGCTGCAAATTCAAACCTTGGTTATATACTGAATTCATGGCCAGTCTGAACTACATGGTGAGACTCTGTCTCAAAAAAAAAAAAAAAAAAAAAGATAAAGCAACCTGGCTTGTTGGTGCAAGCCTGTTATCCCAGCACTGGGGAGGTGGAGGGAGGAGGATTCCTGCAAATTCAAGGCCAGCCTGGGCTACCAAGAGAGTACAAGGTCATCCTTAACTGCATAGTGAAACCCTGACTCAAAAAGACCAAAACAGACAAAGAAAAACAGTAAAAAAGGACTTGGGATATGATTTAGACACTCATCACCTGCCTGGCATGCATGAGGCTGTGACTTTGATTTCCAGTCCACCCACAACCGGACCCCCAAAAAGGAGAGGAGATCCAACAATATGGTGCATACAAAAAACACATTTAACTCCAAAAGAAATTCATATGCTGAAAGCTAAATTATGAAAAGCCATACTACATAACAGGGTTAACTATTCTACATGCAGATAAAGTGGTTTTCTAGCCAAGACGGATCAGAGGAGACAAAGGTCACTATGTAATTGTAAAGTGATAACCCATAAAGAAGAGATAACAACAATACACATACTTGCACCAAATAACAGCACATTCAAATACATAAAACATACAGTTATAGAAAAGAAAAATCAAATAAGCAATGATAGAATTATAATAGGAGACTTCAATACAACACTGTCACATGTAGGTCAACCAGACAAAAATTGTACAGAAAATGGGAGACGTGAATCAATCCTTTGAACAAATGAACTCAGTAGACATCTCTAGTGCTCCACCCCAAAACAACAGAATACAAGTTTTCTCCACTATGCATGAGACTTTCTCCAGAATAGACCACATCCAGGTTCATAGAATAGGCTTAAATAAATGCAAAGGAATTGAAATTATTCCATGTGTACTATATGCAGTGTGGACCTTCATAGTCAGCTCCATGATTCTTAAGAATTTAGGCCTTTTGGTTTGGATGCCATGTCCACCATTCCTTGTACTTTGCTTGTTTTTAAGGAGCATGTTTGTAGAACTTTATTCTTATGGCTATGGAGGTATGAAGGAAAAAGGATCAGGGACTTGGGTCCTAAGGTTTTTGTGTGTCATATATTGGTAGTCTACATGTTGGCAGATCATCTCTGTCCTCTGAGACTCAATTACCCATCTGAAAGTGAGTGTTTTGTCTGGAATTCCTATTACACCTTCTTTTTGCTTTGACAATCAAGCATTCCAAAGCTATGATACAATTTGCCACATGTATAAATTATTAAGATATAAAATGTACTGTCTAATATTGCTGATTATATTCTTCCCAGTCCAATAGTGTTTGGGGTTATCACCATTCAGATCATGCTTCCCTTGTCATCATAATGAACCAATGACTCCCAAATGAAATCCCTATATTTAGAAAACACGTGGATGTAGACAAGCAGCAGCAAGGCCATTCCCCCTAAACCTAATAAAAACAAACTCTCTGTTGATCACTTAGTATTAGTCATAAATTTTACCATAAAATTAAGCACATGTGGTGTATGTTCCATAGCATTTCATGCTTTCCCTTCCTAATTATGGGACAACAGGCTTCCCGACATCTTCAGGGTTCATACATGCCCTGTGTGCTGTGTATGTGAGGGCTCAGAGTTGTATGGACATTAAACCCATTGATACTGCATATTTCTTTCTTACCTATTAACCTGTCACAGCCACATGCTCTAGAAAATATGAGGGACCAGCTCCATCAAGGGGCTAGAGCAGGAATGCGACTAAAGCTGGGGCTG
>RJWM01049942.1:0-10935 GCA_004363535.1 Dasyprocta punctata
CCACTTCCTCCTTCTTCCCCTTTGACCCAAATTTCAACTTCCAATCACTTCCTCTCACATCACCAGTGCCCACCCCATGCACCACTTCACCAATCAGAGGTCATATAACCCTCTGCCCCTCTGTATCTGGTTGAAGGAGATAGCCCAACTGCCACAGGTTGTGTGCTCCTTTTCACGTCCTCAATAAATGCATTGTTTTTGTTTTTGTTTGTTTTTTTACTTTTCACTTCTCTATTACACCAGAAAACCCTAACACATTGGGGCCTTGCAACTTGGAATCGCAGTTTTTGAGCTCCTGGGGGTCACCTTTGGTCTTGAACTCCCCTGCCTGATGAGCCACTTTTTCTTCCTCCAGGACCTGCTAGCCTGCATCCAGCACTGACTCACTTCATTTGTCACAGGTGAGCCACCGTGCCATCTGAGGTTTTCTGTTCATTTTCCTGGCCTTAAAAATTCATAGGCTTATGTCAGATAACCTCTTGCTGTCCCTGGACAAAAATAGCAGTTCTTATGTTCCTTGGATAACTGATGCAAAGCTGTTACCTTTTTGTCCTCTGTTACCCTTCCCTGCACACTTGGTGATGGCCAATGAGAGCAGGTGTTGGGACCATACTTGTCACACTGTCAAAACAGGTAATGACTTCTTTTGGTAAGTGTGACCCAGGACAGCTCTCACATTCCTTGGAGAGGGCTAAAAGCTCTCACGTCCCAAGGCAGAGTTGCTCTCTTGGTTCACCTCCAATTCGGTCACTATGGGGAATATCATTCCCTGTACCCTGAAAAACACACCTCTTGGGTGCCTGGTTCATAACCTTAGTGCTCTTGGCCTTCAGAAGGCCATAAAAACCAAAACAAAAAACAAAAAAAAAACAACAACAAAAACCCCTGATCTTTTACTGCCAGGTGGCTTGGCTGACCTACCAGCTTAACAGCAGCCCATGGCCTAAGGGGAGAATGCTTGACCCCACTATCCTTCAAGATTTATAGAACTTTTGTCATTCCAGTGGCAAATGGACAGGAATCCCTTTTGCCCAAGTCTTTCTCAATTTCTTCATTCATTCAGCCTCCCCTTTCCTTACCCCTAGCAGTCTCTATCTCTTGCCCAATCTCAGACTCCTCAAATCCCTCAACTCAAGCCATTTATCCCATCAGACAGCCCCTCTTTTTCTTTCCCCTCTGCCCCTACATTGCCATTCTCCCTGCTGGCTCACCACACTCTTGGTCTCATACATTTCAGCCATCTAGCAGACCACATTGTATTTGACCATCATCTTGCAATTCCATACCACATGGTCCTCAGCAGCCATCTTACTGCAGCTCACATGGAGGACAGCCACTATCTTGTGGTCCTCCACCATGTGACAGTCTGCTGCCATTTTGTGACAGGTTACAGGGTAAATGGCCACCATCTTGTGGTTTCTCATCATGTGATAAGTAGCAGCCATCTTGTTGCAGGTCACATGATGACCAGTCGCCATCTTGTGCTCCCTTACCATGTAACCAGCAGCAGCCATTTTGTTGCAGGTCTCATGGCACCCAGTCACCATCTAGTGCTTCCCTGTCACATGGTAATGAGCAGCCATTTTATGGTTGATTACCCTGTAACTGCTGACAGATGCCTGTTGGGTGGTTGACCACTTGGTGGTCATCTACACTTTAACAATTTTCCACTCTTTAATGAATGTCTTCACAAACAAACAAACAAAAAAACCCTGAAGAATATTATATGCAGAAAAAAAATGCCAGAAAGTCAGATGGTATATATATATATCAAGTAAAGTAAGTAGTTAAACAAAAAGAATGAGATTACAGGAATAAATCAGTACCTTTTTGTGACAGTAACTATCAACATAAACAGCTTCAACTGCCCCACTTGAAAGATAAAAAATGGTGGACTAGATAAAAAAACAAAATTCAATGATCTTTTGCATTCAAGAAACCCATATAATCCAGAAGGAAATTTATAAACTAAAAATCAAAGGATCGAAAATAATATTCTATGTAGCAGAAGTCTAAAAACAAGCAAAAACAGAAATTTTATACCCAGACAAAGGAAACTTCAAGGCAAAACTCATCAGAAGAGGCAAGGAATGTTATACATATTAGTTAACATAAAAATTCAACCTTCCTAGCAACCCTAGTGACTGAACTGAGTGGCAAGAGCCGAAGGCCTATGCAGCAACCTTCACCTAGTTATGCAACATCAGCACCGCACTGGGAACCTGGGAGGGCCCCACCCAGCATCCCCAAACAACCAGGGACTTTGGACGTTCACTCGGGTCCTGCCTGGTTGGGCCCTGCTGAGTGACCCTGAGTGGCAGGGGAACCTCCTGTGCTCAGTGCTGCAAGCTGATGGCCTGCACGGTGAACTCCACCTAGCACTGCAACCTCAGCACCTTGCTCAGAACCTGATTGGGCCACACCCAGTGATTCCAAGTGGCAGGGGAACCTCCTGCACTGAGAGACACAAGCCGAAGACCTGCATAGCAAAATCCACTTAGCCATGCAACTTTGGCACTTTGCTTGGAACCTGGAAGGGCACTGCCCACTGTCCGCAAAATGCTGGGGACTTTTGGGAGGTCACTCAGGTACTGGTTGAGCCCTGTCCAGTGATCCTAAGTGGCAGGGAAACCTCGTGCACTGAGTGGCACCAGCTGAATGCCTGCACAGTGAACTCTATCTAGTCTTGCAAACTCAGCACCTCGCTCAGAACCTGGTAGGGCTTCACCCAGTGACCCCCAAGCAACCGGGGAGCTTTGATGAACTGTGTAGCATGAGCTGAAGGGCTGCATGGTGTACTCCATCTAGCTGTTCAGCCTTAGTAACCACTCAGATCTTGTCAGAGTTCCACCCAGCAACCTCAAGAAGTCAAGGAGCTTCAGAGTGCCACCTGGGGTGTCCTGAAGGTCCACCCAGCATACTCACCTCATTTGAGGAGACTTCAAGTACCACAAGGGACCTGGTAAAGCTGCCTAACAACCCCCATTCAGCTGAGGAAACTCCCTGCAGTACAGACAGACATCCTCAACCCAGGAAACAACTGAGACTTTGCATTCAGCTTCCCCAGGGGAATACAGAAAAATGACAAAATGCAAGAGCAAAAAGCAATTTCAAGCCACCAGCCCAACCCAAACAAGCCTAGGAGACATGGACATAGAAGGAATTGTAAGCCATACACCTGAAACTCCTGAAATGATAGCAACTGAAGTAAAGAAACAACTCCATGAAGCTGTAAAAGAACTCAGGTCAGAAATAATCTCCCAGATAAAAGAAGAAATGATAAACTGAATAAAAGAAATGTTAAATACATCTAAAGAAGACATAGTTAAAAAAAATTGAGGAGCACTGCAAAAAAATAGAAACATTGAATGAACAATATGAGATAGAAATAGAACGCATGAAACAGATTCAAAGAGATTTCCAGGAAATCAAAAATTCCTTCCAAAGTTGGCAAAATTACTTCAATGAATGTGAAGATAGACTTTCAGACCTCGGAGACAAGATGGCAGCTAGTGAACAGGAAAGGAAAGATCTTTAAAAAATAACAAGGAATTAGGAAATAATTCAACAGTAATAAGATGATGCAAAGAAAAACAATATAAGATTGATGGGTGTAAACGAAAAAGGTGACAACACAAATGCTATCAAAAGACTATTTACAGAAGTAATAGCTGAAAATCTTTCAAACATGGGAAAGGAACTGACATACAGATAAGTGAAGCATATAGAATTCCAGTTAGCCATTACCAAAATAAATCTATACCAGACATGTAATAATAAACATCCCAGAAATTCAACATAAGCACAGAATATTAAAAGCTGTTAGAAAACAGACACAGATCACCTATAAAGGAAAACCCACCAGAATCACAAGAGACTTCTCAACACCAACACTGAAGTCAAGAAGAGCATGGAGTGAAGTATTTCAAATCCTAAAGGAAAATGACTTCCAACTAAGATTGTTGTACCCTGCAAAACTGTCCTTCAAAATTGATGGAGAAATAAGATACTTCCATGACAAAGAACAGCTGAAGAACTTCGTCACTACCAAACCAATCCTGCAAAGAATACTGAAAGATACTCTAGATAGACATAAAAATAACTATGACTTCAAGAAGGCCAACAGAAAAAAAAAAAAAAAACTAGACAAGGCAAACTGTTGGGAGCCATTGAAGCTGGAAATTGACTTAGGGCATGATCCAGACATGATCATTCCAAGAACAAAGAGAGCCTAGGGCAAGCCGCTTGAAGAAGCTACTTCAGCCTAGAGAACACCTAGCCCCACGACAACCTGAGCAATGGGTTGCTAGGACAACAGGGCGTCATGTGACTTTAGGTTGCTAAAAGGTATAAATAAACACCCCTGCAGTTAGGGGCCAGTACCTTTTCTCCCATCAGGGGAGTAAGGGCTCCACCTGACCCCAGCTTCGTCTCTTTCTTTATTTTTCTCATCCTCTCGTGGTCCTTCACCCCTAGGACCCCAGGAGCTGCGTGGGTCATGGCAACTAAACAGTGGGGAAAGATAAAGAACCAACAGCAGAAAGATAACATGACAAAAATAAGCCAATGTATATCAGTTATAGCCATTAATGCAAATAGTCTCAATTCACCAATTAAAATAAACAGACTGGCAGAATGGATCAAGAAACAGCATCCAACTGTATATTGTATATCAGAAACCCATCTAACCCAAAAGGAAATCCATATGCTGAAAGTCAGAGGATGGAAAACAATACTCTATGCAACAGGAATCCCCAAAAAAGCAGGGTTAGCTCTTCTGTTTGCAGACAATGTGAACTTCAAACCAAGAATGATCAAAACAGATGAAAAAGGTCACTGCATACGGGCTAGGGGAAAACTACATGAGGAAGACATAACAATCTTAAATATATATGCACCAAATATGGGAGCACCCAACTGTATAAAACAAATATTAGTAGAAATGAAAAATCAAATAAGCAATAACACAATTATAACAGAAGACCTTAACACCCCATTGATGCAAAGAAACAGATCAACTAGATGGAAAATCAGCAAAGAAATAGCAGAACTGAATCAAATTTGTGAACAAATGGACTTAGTAGAAGTGTACAGAGTGTTCCACCCAACAACATCAGAATATACCAGCTTCACATGGGACATTCTCTAAAACAGACCATATACTATCCCATAAAACATGGTTAAGCAAATGCAAAAGAATTAATGTTATTCCATGCATATTATCTGATCATAGTGCCATGAAACTAGAAATTAATGAGAAAAGAAATTAAAAACCTCCATAAACACATGGACATTAAATAATACACTCCTGAACAATCAATGAATCACAGAGGAAAATTAAAGAAGAAATTAAACAAAAATCTACAAGCAAATGAAAATATAAATACAACTTACCAGAACCTTCGGAATGCAATGAAAGCACTTCTCAGAGGAAAATATATTGCAGTGAATTCCCACATCAGGAAAACAGAATGAACACAAATAAACAACCTGATGCTACATCTCAAATCTCTGGAAAGAAGAAGAGAAGTCAAGTCCAAATCTAAAAGAAGGGAAGAAATTATGAAGATCAGAGCAGAAATTAACACAGTAGACACTAAGAAAACAATGCAAAGAATTAATGAATCAAAGAGTTGGTTCTTTGAAAGAATAAATAAAATTGACAAGCCCCTAGACAACATTATTTTAAAAAGGAAAGAAAAAACTCAAATCCACGCAATAAGGTATGAAAAGGACAAAATCATTACAGACCTTGTAGAAATAAAGAAGATCATCAATACCTACTTTGAAAACCTCTAATCTTATAGGCTTGATAACAAAGAAGAAATGGACAGATTCCTATAAAACATATGAATTACCAAAGCTGGATCAAGAAGATGTAAAACTACTGAATAACCAATCTCAATTAATGAAATTGAAAATGTAATTAGAACCTTATCAACAAAGAAAAGCCCAGGTCCTGAAGGATTCACAGCTGAATTCTACAAGAAATTCAAGGAAAACTTAATGCCAACACTTCTCAAACTGTTCAATGAAATTGAAAAGGAAGCAGTTCTCCCTAACTCATTCCTGGAAGCAAGTATTACCCTCATACCAAAACCAGAGAAAGATACAACCGAAAAAGAGAACCACAGGCCAATCTCCCGAATGAAATTATATGCAAAAATCCTCAAGAAAATGCTGGCAAATAGAATGCACAAGTCATCAAGAAGATTATACACCACAACCAAGTGGGATTCATTGCAGGAATGCAGGGATGGTTCAACATATGCAAATCAATAAATGTAATACACCATACCAATAGAGCCAAAGAAAAGAATCACGTGATTATTTTAATAGGTGCAGAAAAGGCTTTTGATAAAGTCCAATATTTATTCATGATAAGAACCCAACAGAAAATCAGAAGAGATGGTCTTTACCACAATCTGATAAAAGCCATCTATGACAAACTAACAGCCAACATTATATTAAATGGTCAAAAACTGAAAGCTTTCACTCAAAAATCAGGAACAAGACATGGATGTCCATTATTACCACTCCTAGTCTAAATAGGGCTGGAAACATTAGACAGAGCATTTAGACAAGAGAGAGAAATAAAAGGAATAAGGATAGGAAAGGAAGAGGTTAAATTATCATTATTTGCAGATGACATGATACTCTACATAGAAGACCCCAAAACTCCATTGAAAGACTTCTAGATGTAATAATCAAGTTCAGTAATGTAGCTGAATACAACGTCAACACTCAAAAATCAATAGCATTCCTAAACATAAACAGGAAACTCACTGAGAGAGAAGTAAGAGAAGGCACACCCTTCACAATAGCATCCAAAAAATTAAATGCTTAGTAATTAATCTAACAAAGGAAGTAAAGGATCTATTCAGTGAAAATTCCTCTGAATAGAAAAGCTAAAGAGGATCTCAGAAAATGGTAAGACATTCCTTGTTCATGGATAAGAACAAATACTGTGAAAATGACCATACTACCAAAATTGTTATACAGATTTAATTCAATTCCAATCAAAATACCATTAGCATACCTCACAAATCTAGAGAAATAATTCCTAAAATTCATCTGGAACCAGAAAAGACCTAGAACAACAAAGGCAATTCTGGGCAACAAAAGTAAGGCAGGAAGCATCACAATTCCTGACTTGAAGGTATACTACAGAGCTACTGTGGTAAAATCAGCATGATACTGGATTACAAAGAGACCTGAAGATTAACAGAATAGATTATAAGATATGACCACAACTACAAACATACTCAGCCACCCTATCTTTGACAAAGAGGCCAAACATGGTCACTGGAAGAAAGATAGCCTCTTTTATAAGTGATGCTGGAAAAATTGGCTTTTCATATGCCAAAAACTAAAACTAGACCTATGCTTATCACCATGCACTAAAGTCAAAATGTGCCGCATCCTTCTCTAGCCATGTTCTGTTGACAAGGTCCAAACATGGAAGAAGATAGATCTTCAAGGAGGACATCTTTTAAGAAAGGCCTCAGCATAAAAATTGGCTTTGTGGGAATGGGTTAACATTTCTTGGGAACTATAGTGTTAACTTGTGCTCTGATCCAATTTGGAGGATTTCTTTTATTTTCTTTCCTATGCACCAAATTAGTAAGCAAAATATAGAAACTCCCTAAGAACAAAGGGATAGTTAATGAAATGTTTTGCTTTACAATTAATGCTATATTGGTCTGACATTGAATAGGACTAATGACATCAAGGTCTTGATGATAATTATAATGACCAGCTGGCTGGGCCTGTCTGGGAACCTCCTTACAGAGAAGCTGATATATTACTATAGAGGAAAGGTAGGTAACACGTCCTTGCAGCTGCAAGCACATCACAGGGAGATAGGGGGGCCAAATTAGGGCTGAGTGTAATCTTATGTTTTGTAGGCTTTTAGATAGGATACCACTATGGAGCACTTATTAGTAGTAAAAACATGCTTCAAGGTCTTTAACTAGATATAAACTTTCTGCCTATGCTAACTAACCATGTAACTATAGAAACCATGTTATCATAGAAACAACTGTTGATTTTCTTCTTTTATCTAAACTTTCAACCCTGGCCAGAAAAAAGTATATAATATTCTTTTTGAGCTTATAATAAACGAAGCAGATTCACACAGTCTCTGAGCTGTTTGTGTGTCTGTTATCCATGCGCCGATGCTCAGCCCACCTTTGGGGACTCTGTGGACCCAGCCTGGCTGGACCGCGGCAAAAATGGATCAAAGGCCTAAATATTAAAACAGAAAAACTAAATCTGCTGGAAGACAAATGAGGTAGAAATCTTGAAGAAAAAGGGGTAGACAGTGAATTCTTTAACAAAAATCAAACTGCACAGGAAATACTTCCCAGAATCAACAACTGGGATCTCATCTTATTAAAAAGCTTTTGCATGTCAAAAGAAACTTCCAACAAAGTGGAATGAAAACCTGTGAATTGGGAAAAAACTTTAGTCAACTGCTCTTCACACAAAGGACTTCCATCTAGAACATATAAAGAATTAAAAAAAAAATCAGACCCCTGAAATTCAGAGACCCAATCCAAAAATGGGCATCTGAGATGAATGCACAGTTCTCAGTTGAAGAAATACAAATGGCAAATAAATACACGAAAAAATGTTCAGCATCATTTGTCATTAGAGAAATGCAAATTAAAACAACACTGGGATTCCATCTTACTGCAGAAAGAATGGCCAGAATCAAGAAAACCACCAATAACAAATGCTGAAGAGGTTGCAGAGGAAAAAGGAACATTTCTGCACTTTTGGTGGGAGTGTAGGTTGGTGTAACCACCGTGGAGATCAGCCTGGAGGTTCCTCAAAAAGCTGGGATTGGAATTCCCATTTGATCCAGCTATTCCACTTCTGGGTATATTCCCAGAATTGAAAACATCATACCACAGTGATATATGTGAACCCATGTTTATAGTAGCACAATTTGTAGTAACCAAATCTTGGAAACAACCTAAATGCCCATCAACTGAGGAATGGATAAAAAATATGTGGTATTTTTTTTACAGTGGAATACTATTCAGCTGTAAAGAAGGATCACACTGAGGCTTTTACAGGTAAATGGATGTGACTTGAGACCATTCTTATAAGTGAAACAAATCAAACTCACATATGTAAATACCATATTGTCTCCCTAGTGTAAGAAACTGCAAGAGTAAATAAGATACAAAATATTCAATAAATTTTGGGAAAGGGTAAGAAACTGCTCAAAGGGGAAAAAAATAACTCAGGTAGGGAAAAGGAGAAAAGAAGGAAGTGAAAAGAAAAAATGCACAAATTGGTACATGTACAATTAAGATAGCTAAGAGGACTGTACTACTGACTTTATTAGCTCGTGGAACAAAACAGTTAACATTCATAGGATTAGATCAATTTTGCATGCTTATATCTGGTAGTCTGAGTAACTCCTTTGAAGATAACTATGCAAAACAATTTTAGCTATGTTCCTACCACCTTGTTTTGAAAACTTATTTTGTTATTGTTTTGGGTTCTTTGTTATTGTTATTTGTCTCTTGTGTTTCTTGTTTTTCTTGCATTTTGTTTTGTTTTGTTTTTGCCTTTATTAAAGAAAAGATAGATGTACATGTATAGGCTTACACATGCCGAGAACTTCTCCTACAGTGTTTATAGAGATTAATTTTATTACATGTGATGGTATGAATAGCTACTTTGAAGAAAATGAGACATTACGTAGCCATTGCTGATTTCCTATCATCTTCCTTTGAAATCCAACAATTCTTTTATTTTTGTTTTGATTTGTTTTAGTCTGTTTTCCATTATTTGATTTCAATGTGTGTGAAGGCACGAAAAGCTATTTACAAGAGAGCAGTAGACATTATGGTAACCACTGTTGATTTCCTGTTGTCTTGTTATGAAATCCTGTGTTGCTTGCATTGTTTTGTTCTGATTTGCTTTGGTCTATTTTATTCACTTTAAAATTTAAAAAGGATAAAAATTCAACAAAAAGAGATAACTACAAATATATATGTTCCAAATATGAGTGCCTCTACCTCTATAAACAAAACAAAAAGTCAGCAACATAAAATCAGAGGTGAATCACACCTTTAAACAAGTGGACTTAATGGATATCTACAGAGTATTCTACAACAGAACAAGCATTCTTTTCAGAAACACATAGAATTTTCTCCAAAATGCAACACCTACTACTCCATGGACCCTTTGGCCATCTGTCAACTTCAGCGTCAGTCAACTAGGGAGTAAAACCAGGGGCAAGGGAGGAGGACAAGGACACAGCAGGTTAGGGAATGAAGTCCAGTGAGGCAGGGGGAAGGGGCAGTGAGATAACAGAGTTGTAAAACCACTTCCTTATCATGTCAAAGTGTAGCCCATGCTGGAAGAGGGAGGGAAGAATGTGCTCAGCCGGACCAAAACGGCTGTCATCCCACAAGGCAGAGGATCAGGGAACTGAGTCCCAAAGTGGAGCACTTTTCTGCCTCAGTCACACTATGCACTACCATAGGAGGGAAATAATGGAGAACAGAGCAGAAATTAATGAAATGGAGACTATGAAACAGTACCAAAATATCAATGACTTGAAAAGTGATTCTTTGAGTATTTCATTTTTTTGGATGTTATAGTGAAGGGTGTGGTTTCCCTTATTTCTCTCTCAGAGGCTTTGTTGTGTGTATACAGGAATGCTATTGATTATTGAGTGTTCACCTTGTATCCAGCTACATTACTAAATTTAGTTATTACTTCTAAAAGTCTTCTAATGGATTTTTGGGGGTCTTCTATGTAGAGTATCATATCATCTGCAAATAATGATAATTTCACTTCTTCCTTTCCTATCCTTATTCCCTTTATTTCTTTCTCTTGTCTAATTGCTCTGGCTAATATTTCCATAACTATATTGAATAGGAGTGGTGATAATGGACATCCTTGTCTTGT
>RJWM01049943.1:0-10935 GCA_004363535.1 Dasyprocta punctata
TTTTTTTTTTTTGTCGTTCATTTCCAATTTTACTGCGCTATCATCAGATAATACGCATGAAATTATTTCAGTTCCTTTGCATTTACTTAAGCATGTTTTGTGGACCAGTATATGATCTGTTTTAGAGAATGACCCATGTTCAGCTGAGAAGAATGTGTATTCTGATGTTGATGGGTAGAACACTCAGTACACATCTACTAGGTACATTTGTTCACAAGTTTGATTCAGTTCTGTTATTTCTTTGCTGATTTTTTTGTTTGGTTGGTCTGTCTCTTTATGACAATGGGATGTTAAATTTCCCCATTATAGCTGTACTATTATTTATTTGGTTTTTCCTGTCTATTAAGATTTGTCTTACATAGTTGGGTGCTCCCACATTTGGTGCATATATATTTGTGATTATAATCTCTTCCTCTTCAAGTTTTCCCCTAACAAGTATGTAGTGATAGTCTTTAACTCTTTTGATCATTCTTGGTTTGAAGTTCATATTGTCTGCAAGCAAAATAGGTACCCCTGATTTTTTCTGGGTTCCTGTTGTATGGAATATTGTTTTACATCCTTTGACTTTCAATGTGTGAATTTATTTTTGAGTTAAATGTGTTTCTTATAACAGTATATTGTTGGATTTTGTTTCTTAACCCACTCTGCCAATCTGTTTTTTTAATTGGTGCATCAAGATCATTTACATTGATTGATATAACTAATATGTGCTGACTTATCCCTTTCATGTTATCTTTCTTTTCTTGGTTTTCTAAATTTTACATTTAATTGTTTGCACTCCTTAGTGGTTTCCCCTCATTGTTGCTACAATTGTAGTTATCTTTGTCTCTTTCTAGACTGTCTTTCATTACTCTTTGTAGTGTTGGTTTGGTGGCCACAGATTTCTTCTGTTGTTCTTTATTGTGAAAGTATGTTATTTACCCAACAATTTTTAAAGATAGTTTTGCAGGATACATCAATCTGGGTTGAAAGTTGTTTTCTTTGAGGATTTGAAATACTTCACTACAACATCTTGACTTGAAGGTTTGTGTTAAGAAGTCTGGCATAATTCTGGCAGGCTTTCCTTAGTAGGTGATCTGTTTCTTTTCTGTGACAGCTTTTAGTATTCTGTTCTTGTGCTGAATTTCTGAAGTCCTAATTATTATATATTTAGGTGAAGATTTATTTTAATTATGGTTAATTGGTATTCTATATGCCTCAATTACGTGTATATCAGATTTCCTTCTCATGTTTGGAAAATTTTCTGCTATTATTTCTGAAAATAATCTTTGCAGGTCATTCATAGTGACTCCTGCTTTTCTGTTGACATCAATTTTACGTTGTTTCTCTTGGCATCATCTTGCAGCTGTTGAATTGTTGTTCCCTGGTTCTTTGTTATTTTTAAGAGAACTTTTTTTTGTGATTGTAAGCTTCCATGCTGTCTTCAAGTTCTGAGAGTCTATCTTCAGCCTCATTCAAGCAGTTTTGCCAACTTTCAGTGGAATATTTCATTTCCTGAATTTCCCTTTGAATCTGTTTCATGCATTCTATTTGTGTCTTATTTTGTTCATTCAAAGTTTCCATCATTTTCTTATGTTCTTCTATTTTTTGTCTTGATCTTCTTTAGATACACACAGCATTTCTTTCATAATATTTGTCATTTCATTTGTTAGCTGAGTGATTATTTCTGATCTGATTTCCTCTATAACCTCTATAACTTCTTCAAGTAAAGAAACAGCTATCATTTCTGAAAGTTCAGTTATGTGATTCCCAGTGTCTTCCATTTCAGTGTCTCTTGGGTTTTTTTGCAGTGGGCTGGAGGACTGAGATTACATCATGCTCTTTTGTTTTGTCATTTTCCTGTGGGACCTGTGTGGCTGGCCAGGCAGCCTCCCAATGGATTGCACTAGAATTCTGCACTGGATAGAGCTTCAATCCTCCAATACCCCAGTGGCTAGCCAGTGTGCACCCCCAAACTATGGCACCAGATTCTTGTGCTCTGTGGCCTGTGAGGCTGCCTGTGTGTTCCCCTGCTGTACTTTTTTTGGTTCCTCTGGAAAGGTGGCCTGGACAAAGCTTACATCCTCCTTGCAGCTAGCAGGGTCATACCACTGGAGCTTATGGCCTGGGCCTACAACCTTGCTGTGTAGAGTTCAGATCCTCTGCAATTCAGGTGGCTAGCTAGTGTGTTGCTAGGGCCTTGTGCCTGGTTGGGTGGAGTTCAGAATCTTCAGGACCCAGGCAACTAGGTGAAGTACATCCCTGAGTGTAGCACCACTAGGACCTTGCATCTGTCTGGGAGGAGTTCAGAACCTCTATAGCATGGAGCTAGCCAGTGTGCACCCCTGGTGTGTGGTGCCAGGACCTTGCTCCTGATGGGTGGAGTTCACAACCTCCACGACCTGTCATGTGGCCACACCCCTGAACTATGGAGCTGGGACCTTGTACTTTGATGGGCAGAGCTAGAATTCTCCAAGGCCCCACAGTTATGCTGGCCACTCTCTGATGAGCAGCTTTGGGGCTCTGGGTTGAGCTGGGCTTGGTACCTCTGTGTCCCATGAGGCTGGACCAGTGTTCTCCTGATAGATTGTGCTGGGATGCTGGGCTGGGTAGAGCTCAGATCCTCTGTGCAGCTAGAGTGGACTCACTCCCAGAGTGTGGTGCTGGGACCTTCTGCCTGACTGGGTGGAGTTCAGAATCTCCAGGACACGGTGGCTATGCAGAGCACACCAGAGTGTGGCACCACTGGGACTTTGTATCTGACTGTGAGAAGCCCTCTGTTTTCTTTCAAATCATGCCTTTCCTGCCACTTACCTGCCCCTCCCTATCCATATTACGTTTTAAAATTTTGTTTACCTCATTTTATGATAGAGATAATAAAGCCTATCTTGTTTTTTGTTGTGAGAATTAAATAACATACAAGGTGTGATTGAACAGTATGATGAAATGCTTTAACTTTAGAATATATCAAAGTAAAAACACATTGCTATTCATCTTCTCCAAAATATGCCCATTGCTTTGAACATATTTATTTCATCATTCTTGTCCCTTTGTGAAGCAGTTCTAGAAGATTCCTTTTGTGTCTTTGCAAAGTGTTATCAATCATATGGGAATGCTTATGGTGAGTGCCATCCAATTGAAAAGCAGGCTTGTAAAAACATTATGGTGTGTCCTCATCCACCAATTCACCAAATCTGACAATCTGTGACTTCTGGGTATTTCCCAAAATCAGTCATTGAGACAAGCACAACAGCACAATGAAAGACACTCACTAAAGACGACTTTCTTCTTTATGGCAAAGTAGTACTCCTTTGTGCAAAAATATCATATATCATTTATCCATTCATTTGTTGGTGTTATGTGCACCACTTTCTCACAAGGATTGCACTCATTATGTACTACAAAGATGAACTAATAAAATCAATGAAAGAAAATAGTGAACTTTCTGAAGTGCTTCAGAAAATGCTAAGAATAGTGGGATAATTGTGTTCAAAGTGAAGTACAATACATTGAGGAGGGTAAAGGAGAATATTTCTTTCACTATATAATGCTAGCTTTATGGAATCAAAGCTTAACTGCTCTTCCCCTCACATAAACTGTTTCTGTTTTCAGCTTTCCTTAAAAAACAAAAACAAAAACAAAAAGACATCCCATGTTTCATGACATTATTAAATACCAATGCCTTCAATATCTTTTTCTTTATTCTACTTAAAAATGCTGCTTCTAGCCGGGTGTGGTGGCACACGCCTTTAATCCCAGCACTCGGGAGGCTGAGGTAGGAGGAGCGATGTGAGTTCGAGGCCGGTCTGGGCTACAACACGAGCGCAAGGCCAGCCTGAGCTACACAGTGTGACCCTGCCTCAAAAAATCAGGGCTGGGAGTTTGGTTCAGTGGCTTAAGCGCCTGCCCTGGCAGGCGCGAGGTTGTGAGTTCAATTCCCAGTACCGCAAAAAAAAAATAAATAAATAAATAAAATAAAAATAAAAATAAAAAATAAAAATGCTGCTTCTTTAAATCTAAAGCATAAGGATTATTGTACATCTCTGTTGATATATTTTCTTGCTCTGATTTGGATGAGTCTTCCCCTGGAGGTCCAGGTGTTAAAGGCTTGCTGTGACCTTGGAGGGAACCGTGGTACCCAGGTACCTAATATTTCCTTTTTTGATGCTGGGCTCAAGATACAAGTTGTTTTGCTCTGTTACACATTCCCTGCATTTACCATGTAGCATCCCCACTAGAGGGTCAAAGCAATGGTGCCACCTGATCTTGGACTGGAAGTTCCAAACTGGTGACCTCAACAAAAGTTTTCCTTTGAAAGTAAATTACGCCAGATATTTTATTCTAGTAATGAAAATGTAGCACATTTAATTTCCTCTACTTCATTGTTAATTTTTTGAGAATAGAGTCCATAATACAGTTCACGTGGGTGCTTTTAGGAAATCAATAGAAAAATGACAATAATATATATCTAACTATTGAGGAGTAATATATGTGAGGTACTCTCTCCATGACTGTTACTTTCTAAAAATAATTTTTTGTTAAGGTAGGATTATTATTATCAGTGCTGTATCTCCCAGACTTTACCTAGTTAACAAGAACTTTTCCTAGATTTGAAGCAAGTCTCTCTGATCCTCAAATTCATCTCTTGATGAGTGATTAGGTTTTGACTTGAGTTTAGCATTTGCCAATGAAGACTACAGTTTGCAATTTCTGCAGTAATCAACCTGCTTATCTTAACTAGGCAATGAAGATAACTCTAGATGGAGTTTTCATATTTTGGGTTTCACAACAAAGAACTAATCACAATGGAGATCTGTCATCTGGGAAAGGCTTAATCCAGAAATAATTGCTGGGAATATCTGCCATTTGACATAGACTTTCCTGTAGGGCATAGGCATAGATAAATACAGAACTCCAAGTTCAGAAAGAGTAGCTTCAAAAGTGGTGCCAGAGAAGCACTAGTATCATACAAAAAAGAGAAAGAGAAGGATTTTAGCAGGTTAGTGGAAAATAAAACTATCTCAGAAAAAATTATGTTCAAGAATACAAAAATAGTTTGGGAACTAGCACCATGCAGAGGCCACCAGCAGACTGGGAAGAATTAGGCCCAAGCCTCTCCCTGTGAGTCAGCACCATTTGTGGACTTGGGGAAGATAGAACAATGGTTTCAGCAGCAAACAAGCCCAGTCTGGGAACCAGCATCATGTGCGGGTCACCACTAGGCTGTGAAAAGCCAGACTTCAGCCCTTTCCAGAGGCTGGGCTGGAAAACAAGAAGTACCCGCCCACCCGCTGTAAGTGACTGGCTTATCCAGAGAAACACAGACTGTGATGATAGCTATCAAGGTGAAATGCAATTGGATGAATGTGGTGCTTTGTTGTTTCATTAATAATGCAGGTCTAGGGCCAGTGGTCTGATCATAGGTTTGGAGGATATTGATATTCAGTGTGGCATCTAGGGTGGATCTCCTTCTGAGGGGTGTAGCCATTGTTGATCCCCTATGATCTTATTTTGAGGTCCTATATCATTTCCATTGCTGTGCTGAGTTGAGTTTTATTATTTTTTGTTTTGTTTGATTATGTTAAATCTGATGGCAGGAGAAGTTATTTCAAGGATATAAAGATACAATATGCTAGAAATTTTGGATTTACTATTGGCTTGTTTTGAAATCCTTTATTGCACTCATTGTTTTATTTTTTATTGTTTCTATTCTGTTCTGTTCTGTTTGATTTTTACTATGTCTGAAGTTATCTGCAGCTATTTTGAAGGCATCAAAAGGCATTATGATAACTATTGTTGATTTTGTAATGTTTTGAAGTCCTGTATCTCTTACACTGGTTTGTTTTGATTGGTTTTATTCTGTTTTATCCTATTTTAAATAAAAAAATACAAAAATACTTAAATTAAGTTCTAGCACTGTTAAATTTACCAGAGGAATTTACTAGAGGAAGGTACATTTCTATCCCAATTGAAACTATTTTTCAAGGCAGGGACAGAGGTTAAGAATATCAACAAGATATCCCACAGACCACAAAAGAAAAAGAAGCTACTGATTATATCTCAGGATCAAGATAGGAATCTCCTAAACTAGAAAAAGAGATAAGGTCAGAGACCTGACATATGCAGGAACAAAATGGAAAAATTGTGTTGTAAAGCCAAGCTTTACCCTGCCTGTAGTTATGCTTAATATGCTTATGTAACTATAAATTTGAGATCTTAAAAAATGGTAAATTTTGATGGGCATAGTTTGAAGAAATCAACCAATTGTTTAAGTGAATCCTATTGAATACATAACAACATTGAAAGTTAACATAAACAGTTAAAAGCAGTTGTTTTGAATTCTTATAACTGAGATTTTATCTCTTTGATGGACAATTCAAACTACAAAACTTCCATTTAAGTAGTTATAGAATTTATATAATTGCTTTAAATGTAGCTCAAAAAGATCTTTTAAGTTTTGGCATTTTTCAAACTCACTGAAAAATCTAATGAAAACATGTGTTTTGAGTCACCTCAGTGTTTTTTGATTCAGAACATCTATGATAAGCTCTGGAAGTTGGAGTCTAACAATCTCTCAGGTATTAATGATCATATTGGCCCAGAAACTGCACTTTGAGATCTTTTGAATTAGACAATAACTTAGTAGGATATCACTAATATGATTTGACCCAAGCCACTGTCATTAAGTAAAGAACAGAAAATGACTTATCCAACAGTTAGATTTCTTAGTGTTTTGTGAATTTGAAAACTCTGAAAGCCTGAATTTATAAATTACCTGAACCTGAATCCATATCTAGAGTACCTGCTACCCATCCAGGTTTTAGAGTTTTAACTTCTCATTTAAACATATATATACCTTCTGAATATATTCCTAACAATTTTCTACTCCAGTCAATTTTGTTTCTCCTCATATGTTAGTATGATATCAACAACCTCTGTCTTCTCTTGAAACTTAGAAAGTATCATCCTCCTAAACATTTCTGATTTTGTAATTATTTAACTGAACTTATCTAAAATTTGGATCATATTAAACATGTGAAAAGTATAGATAAAATAAAGATGATTTGAATGTGGGTATTGAAAAGAAATGTGGAACATAGTCACATTTCTACAAGAGCTTAAGGTATGTCAGGGCTCACTGTTACTAGCAATGGCATAGTTGAGGAGCAGGCGCCCAGCATTAATTCTTATAACCTAATGACATTAATGAGAGTCCTGTGGTTTCATTCCCAAGCACTAGTTTGAACATTCATCCCAAGATATGAATTAACACAATGTAGCTCCTGCACTGCTGAGTCTTATTGCTTAATTAATGTGATCATAATGACAGTGGGGGACTCTAAATTTTCTATGTCACTTCATGTCCTATAAAGTTTCAATAGAGCAATGAGCTTCATAAGGAGATGAGTCATTTGCATGTGAGAGTTTAAATAAGAGGCTTAGGGGCAGTGTTCACCATTAAAAAGAGGTTATGCAAGAATATTGACTGAGAAAGACATGATGTGCACCAAATTTTATTATTTATTATGTGCATCTCAGAGCTAAATTCTGAAGAATTAATTTCATTCATTTGTGGTAGGCCTCCATTGTACTCCAAAGAGATAAACAGTATGTTACTTTGGCATAGAGTTCACAATCAATTTTTCCTTTCAATAGGTGGTTTTAAATTCTCCCTATACATATGTCCTGTAGCAATGATAGTGAATATTTTAGAGCTTTCAATGATAATAAATATCCCACTGTGGCACACATGCCATAGGGACACTACCACTGCCCTATAGCACGTTTAAAATATGATGGGAATGCATTAATTCAAAGAAACATAACATACCTTTCCACAATACTGTGCATAAACAATTTCATTTGAATTCTTAGTCTTACTTTTCTTTATCCTCTGCCACCTATAACATTTAACACTGACTGTCATATTTTGGTCCTCCCTAGCCTATACTCTCAGTAAAGACTTTTTATCTTTCTCACATGCCCCTGTCTATAACTTTTAAAATTTTGTGATTAATGTATTCATTTTATAAAGTCATCCCTCTGGCTTTTGATCTTGACAACATTCTCTATCATTTCTTCACTGTTAGTTCAGGTTATATCTTATATTTACACAATTTAAACTATCAATCTCATGAAGAAGAGACCCCAAAAAATTTATTTGACAGCAAAAGAGTAATACATTTGGCTGAAATACGTAGATCACCTAATATTCAAAGTTAGTGCCTATTGGATCTGATACAAAATATTGTGGCACTAATATATGGTAAGGTAAAAACAGAGATTTTTAAAAACAATTACAAATTCAAGCAAACAAAAATAATTTCATCTATTTCCCAGTGTGCTGCAGCTCACTCAGTTAGATGTGGGTAAGCTAAAAAAATACAACTGTTTATAAGGTCAACTCTTTGTTTTCTCTACTAAAATTAAAGACACTTATTGCTAAAGGAACTGATTTATGTGTATTCTCATGATACCTGGAACCTAGAAGGGTATTTATGCTTTAATTTCCCAATTCAAAATGACTCAAAGGAGAAATGATTTTTTTCAGTTTAGGTATATTTATACTATAATGAAAATAGCAGACAATTTTAATTACATATGCTGTCAGAAATGGAGTCTTGGGATCTCAAGTTTTTGAGGTTTTAGTGTCACCAGGAAGCTTTACAAATAACATTTCATCATTTCCACCTAATATTCTCAAAATAAAATATTAAAATTCACAAGAAAATATACATAGAAGCCCAATTCTGTCATTATCATTCTGTCCAGAGTTTTTAAAAATATGGACCTTATATCTAAATGACATTTAACAAAGCTGAACAGAAAACAGAAAAATTTAAAGTAACCTTGAATCATAAATACTAAGGAGTGTAGACTTCAATATATATATCCAGTTTCTGGAATACTGTGAATGAAAATGTAAAAGGCCAACATGTTATCAGAAAGTCAATGGAGTCCTGGGTTTCACAACACAAAACAATACTATGATGAAGCAATTTGAAAGTCAGACTAAAATCCTTCAAAAGTTAAGCATGAGTCAGAAAAAGTATAGACATATGACATAGAGGAAAGTAAGATCAAACACATTTGAGTGACCAGAAATTTCTTTTTCTAATCTTTTTATGCATTGCTTCCATGGAAATTTTCACTCCAGTAAAATTAGTAACACATGAGACTAGAGAAAGCAAATCAGGCACCGTACAATTCTAGATCCACCATTCATATGGTTCAATAATCTATTTCATTCATACAGAAACTGAGGAACAGACAAGGAAAACACATGCCTGGAATAACATAAAGTGTATGAGTCAGAACTGTTAAAATATAACTCTACACTTCTAGCTTGGCTATCAAAATTTTGAGTAGTGTCAGAGGTGGCAAGATGTGTATAGCTACCTTCTGCATAAAGACACTTCAGTGGATGACACATTGGATATAAATTGGTGATCTCATACAATTATATCACATAGAGAAATCCTAGCCATCTTACTTAATGTAAGTATACTCCATGATACTTGAACAATGATAAAATTGCTTAAAAAAGCATTTTTCAATTACTGGGAAGATGTTGGAGTTTTAAACACCAGAGAAATAGCCTCTCTGTGATTTGGGGTACAGACGCTGGAGTATAGTAATGTGAGGAAGAGAAGAAAGGAAGTGGGTCCCTAGGATCCATCAAGTATCCAAAGTGAGATTTGAGATCCATGGGAAGACTAAAAGAGAGATATCAATGCACAAGAAGGTGGTGGCTAGTTGTGCTTTCTCCCTGTGCCCTGACTACTGCTTGGGAGGTGCAGTTCAAAGCTGCAAATACGTGGTGACTCCTGGTGACCTCTGAGGCCTACCAAGAGAAACACACCAGTGGAACAGTATGGAGGACCACCTGGGTGACTCTCCTTGAATAAAGAGCAATTTCTCCATTTTTACTAAATCTGGTCCTACTTCCATATATTGACGTGTACAGAGCTTGCTAGGCCATTTCTTTATCACTCCAATTGCCATTAAGCAGTGTAAATAGGGCTGACTGAGGTGCTGATGCATAGTCTTTGAAGCTAGGTGACAGTCACTGTTTCCCCATACCATGATTCCCAAAAACATGGTTGAGCTGGGCAGGATAAAAAGCCACTGCCTCATGATATCAACTGGAAATGAGCTTTGGGATAAGAGGCTATGAATTCCCAGGCCAAAAAAGTTTACACATCAGGACTAAAGCACCATTCCCAAAACATTAGATGCTACCTCAGTTGTGTTACACATATTACTCTTTCTGCATATCCTTCTCTCTGCATATTGTAGAGGTGATCTCAAGTCACCTATATAACACAGCTCACAGCATTCACACACTTCCCGTATTTCTCAGTCACTCATTCTCAAGCTATCCCTTCTTCATGAGTTAATAAAATCCTGGTTGGGTCCTGGGTCAAGGCCTTAGTTCTGGTAAACCACTATCTTGGCTGAACTTAGTAAGCACTTGGCTCTCCATAACTATAAATGTGTTTTAGTGTCTATATTCTCACTGTGGGTTGCACTGGAAGTGGTAGGTTATAATTTACTCCCTAAAATTCCAATAACTTTTTCATGAGATTACAAATACAAACTTCTCAGACTGTGATGAGGACTGGAAGGAGCTCCCTATAGAATAGAGCAGTGGATGCAACAGATTTAAGTGGTTGGTGAGTTACTTCTGTACAGATATCCCCCAGGAGAGGATGGTTGGCTGGTCCACATCTTTGTGAGTGGCCAACTGAGCTCAGAAATCAAACCAGTTGTGGGGTGGCTCCATCTATTGGCTTCCAGTGTCAGGGCAAGGCAGAATCTAGTTCAACCTGGCAGGAGTCACACTGGGTATTTCAGGTTTAACAAATATGGTTCCAGACTCAGATTCAGAAAGCAGCATGAACTTTAGCGGAACTAAAGGTGCAGGCTTGCTGAGATTATCCATTGTCCAGCTAC
>RJWM01049944.1:0-10937 GCA_004363535.1 Dasyprocta punctata
CACAGCTGCCGCCCCGCCTCTCTGGCCTGTGGGCATCCGGTGTGTCAGCCTACATTTCCCATGATCCTCTCCAGCCTAACCCGGAAATGACAACAGCCTATCCATGCTCACCACACCCCTGTGCGATGACAGCTTCCGTTCCTGCTTCTATATAAGCTGTAAACACTTCCGCAATAAACGAGACTTGATCGGAACTGCTTGACTTGTCTCCATTTCTCTCTCCTCTTGCCCTGCCCCCATCCCCCATCCCGTCTCTCCTCCAGGCGAGACCCATGAGTTGATCCGCAGGCCGGATCACTCTGGTGGGGTGGAGAGCCGTGCTCCACGCTGTTGGCTGAGATCAAGCCTCAAAAAAGAGGCTATGATTTCTCAGGGCAAAAAAGGATTATACATTAAAACTAAAACACTGACCCCAAATTATTAGCTACTACCTCAGTTGTTATATAGATTGCTCTCTCTACATTTCTTGTCCTCTGCGTATCTCAGAGGTGATCTCAGACCTCCTACCTAGCCCAGCTCACAGTAGTGATGACAGTCATGTATTTCCCACCACTCTCATTGTTGCTCATCCCTGAGCCACTCCCCTAATGGAGAATTAATAAAACCTGGGTTGGGCTCTGGGTCATGGCCTTTGTTCTGGTGAACACCATGTTGGCTGGATTTAGGACCCCTTGGCTCCCCACAACTGTATATATCTCAGTGTCTTCTCACCATGGGTTGCACTGAAAGTGGTAGATAAAAATTAACTGATTAAAATTCCAATAATGCTTCCTTGGGATTATAATTATGAACCTTCCTGAACTGCGGCGAGGACAAAAAAGGGTTCTCTATAATTACAATATCAACTAACCACACACAACCCTTGTCTCAGGCTGTACTCACTAGGGAATGGAACAACAATGTTTCTCCTTCTAGCACTCTCCCTTAGATTTATAGAGTAGCTATTCATTTGGCAGTAGTATTGACTGTTACAAGTCTTACTAAAACTATCTGCCAAAGTAATATCAGCTGTTTTTTCCCAATTCATGCGTCATATCCTTAGCAAAGCTCTCAATAGATTACCATTCATGATCATTGTTCATTTTGCTTGTGTTTCTTTGCGTTATGTTTCATGCATCTGTCAAACTGAAACATCTCTACAATAAATAGCATAAAAAATATCTGAATAATGCCTACTATGATGTGCTGTCTTTACAGGGACACTGTTCATATAAATCCATGAACATCCTATCAGGACACAGGAAATTATCACTCATGGACTGTGTGGAGACCACACAACGGGGAGGAGCAGCAGGGATAGTAGTGTAGGGCTTTTCTCTGCTAACCTGAACTACTCTTTACTTGATCGTCCTCTTGGGATGTAGCTGCATCTCTAACTAGGTTTTTGTCCCTTTTTTCTTTTTCCTTCCTTTCTCCTTCCCTCTCTTCTTTATAACTCCTCCCTCCCTCTCTTCCTTCCTTCTTTCCTTCCTTCCTTCCATCTTTCCTTCCTCTCTTCTGTGAAATTCCCTGTGATAGGAATATTCATAACACATTTTCAAAGTATCACTCTCAGATTCATATATTTTAAGACATCTATGTAAACTCTAGGCTTTAAAATGCAATAGTAAAAAAGAGAGGAAATGAAACATGAAGAAAGCCCTTCATTACTGAGGTGACAGTTTAGTAAACAGTTAATTTACTGTAAAGGAACAGTTCACAACACATCTTTTAAAATTAGTTATGTATATTTTAACTGACATATAAGAATTGTACTTATTTATGGAGTACAGTGTGATAATAATGTGTAATAATCAAATCTGAGTAATTAGCATGCCTACCTCTTTAAACATTTATCATTTCTTTATGTTGGGAATCTTTAAATTCTTCTCTTCCATTTACTTATAAAATAAATTATTGTAAACAATAGTCATCCTACTGTGCTGCAGAACACCAGAACTTACTCCTCTTATGCAATCATTCTTCCTTTATCTCTGCTCTCTCCTTTGTTTCTAGCATCTGATTGCTCACAGGTTTTACTTTCACAGTAACTCAAGCTTGTTCTGACTCCTCAAAGCCTCTACACTGATCTCTCCCCTTGTTGGCCCAGCAGTTACTACATCATGATGGTTCCATGTGCCCCTTTCGACTTCCACTTCTGCTGGGCTCATGACCTTAATTCATTATTTTCCCATCAGATTTGAGACAAAAGATGTGTCAGTGGGGAGACAGAGAAAGAGTGTGTATTTGTATGCTCTCTTTCATCTTTTTGTGCCATGTCATGTCAAAAAACTGCCCAATAAGCCCTCCCTATTTTTATTTTATTTTTATTTATTACTTTGTGGCATTGGGTTTTGATCCCAGGACCTCATACGTGCTAGGCAAGTGATCTAGCACTGAGCTACATTCCTCACCCAATAAGCACTCCTTGACAAAGCTAAGAAAACCCATTCTGTTTTTTTTTTTTAAATTTTAAAATGGAAAAACAATAAAAACAATGATACAGAATTTGAAAGCAAAATAATAGATTAACAATGGTTAATATATTATGTATTGTTATCTTCATATTAGTTGCTCAGATTATAAGATTTAGGCATGAAAAAATGATCAAACAATGAAAGCACAAACTGTTATTTTTAATGAACTAATAGAGATCGCTAGTATAGTTATCTATCATATATATGTATATATATGTATATATATGTGTGTATATATATATATATATATATATATATATATATAATCTTTTTCTTTCTTTCTTTTCTCCTTTCCCCCATCCCAATTGCTCTTTCTTTTCAAGCAGTTTGTTCCCCTTTCACTTTCACACTATCTATTGTGCATTTTGGATCTTATTTATTCTTTCAGTTTTTTACTCTAGATAGAAAATACGACATTTACACAGGTGAGCTGGATTTATTTCATTTATTAGTATGGTCTCAAGCTGCATCCATTTACCTCTAAGAGTCTCAAGTTTATCCTCTTTTATAGCTGAGTAGTATTCCATTTTATAAAAATGCCACATCTTTTTTTCTTCTTTTATCCATTCCTTGGTTGACAGGCATTTGGTTTGTTTCCAAGATTTATCTATTACAAATTGTGCTGCTATAAACATGGGTGCACATATGTCACTGTGGTATGTTTTCAATTCTTATAGGAAAATACCTAGAAGGGGAATAGCTGGATGGAATGAGACCTCCAATCCTAGTTTTTGGAGGAATCTCTACACTGATTTCCACAGTGGTTGTATCAGTCTACATGTCCACCAACAGTGGGAGAAGTGTTCCTTTTTTCCCATAGCTCCTCCACAATTTGCTATTGGTTGATTTCTTGATGATAACTATTTTTTTCTGGTGTGTGATGGAATCTAAGTGTTTTAATGTGCATTTCTTGAATGACCAATGATTTTGAACATTTTTAATGTATTTGTTATCTGTATTTCTTCCTCTGAGAAGTGTGTATTCATCTCAGATGCCCATTTTTGGATTGGGTCTTTGAATTTGGGAGGCATGATTTTTTTCAATTTTTTTTTTTTGTTACCAGGAATTGAACTCAGGACCCTGTGCTTGCCAGGCAGGCACTGTGTTACAGAGCTGTATCCCCAGCCCCTTTCAATTCTTTATATGTTCTAGATAGAAGTCCTTTGTCTGAAGGACAGCTGGCTACAGCTTTTTCCTATTTTGTAGGTTGTCTTTTCACTCTGTTGCTGATTTCTTTTGATGTACAAAAACTTTTTAATAAGATGAAATCCCAGTTGTTGATTCCTTGAAGTACTTCGCATGCAGTTTGTGTTTTGTTCATGAACTCTTTGCCTACCCCTGTGTCTTCAAAATTTCTACCTACCTGTCTTCCAGTAGATTTAGTGTTTATGTTTAAATATTTAGATCTTTGATTGAATTTGACTTTAGTTTAATGCATAGTGATAGACATGGGTGTAGTTTCAGTCTTTGGTATGTGGAAAGCAATTTTTTCCAGCAACATTTGTTAAAGAGGTTACCTTTATTCCAGTCAGCATATTTGGACCCTTTGTCAAAGATAAAGCAGCTGAGTGTTTTTGTAGTTGTTTTGCATCTTCTAATGTGTCCCACTGATCCCAGGTCTGTTTTTTTTTTTTGTCAGTACCATGCTGATTTTATCACAGTAGCTTTGTAGTATAATTTCAAGTCAGGGATTGTGATGCCTCCTGCCTTACCTTTGTTGCCCAGGATTGCCTTTGCTATTATAGGTCTCCTCCATTTCCAAATGAATTTTAGGAATGTTTTCTCTAGGTCTGTGAGGTATGCTAATAGTATTTTAGTTGGGATTGCATTAAATCTGTATAACACTTTTGGGTGTATGGCCATTTTCACAATGTTGGTTCTTCTTATCCACAAGCAAGGGATATTTTTCCAATTTCTGATATTCTCTTCAATCTCCTTTTCCTAAGTACTATAATTTTCAAATAGATCTTTTACATTCTTTGTTAGATTGACTCCTAAGTATTTCATTTTTTTGGACACCGTTGTGAAATGTGTTGTTTCCCTAATCTCTCTCTCAATGAGTTTGCTGTTTGTGTACAGGAATGCTATTGATTTCTAAGTACTGACTTTGTATCCAGCTGCACAGCTGAATTTGCTTAACTCTAATAGTCTTTTGGTGGAGTTTTTGGTGTCTTCTATGTAGAATATCATGTCATCTGCAAATAATGATAATTTATCTTCTTTTCCTATCCTTATTCCTTTTATTTCTCTCTCTTGTCTAATTGCTCTGGTTAACATTTACAGAGCTATATTGAATAGGGGTGGTGATAGCCGACATCCTTGCCTTGGTCTTGTTTTCAGAGTGAGCTTTCAGTTTTTTTCCATTTAGTATGAGGTTGACTGTTGGTTTGTCATAGATGGCTTTTGTCAGATTGAGGTAGAGACCCTCTATTACAATTTTCTGTAGGGTTTTTATCATGAATGAGTGTTGGACTTTATCAAAAGCTTTTTCGGCATCTATTGAGATGATCATGTGATTTTTGTCCTTGGCTCTATTGAGGTGGTGCATTACATTGATTTGTGTATATTGAACCATCCTTGCATTCCTGGGATGAATCCCATTTGGCCATGGTGAATAATCTTATTGATGATTTGCTACATTCTGTTTGCCAGTATTTTATTGAGGATTTTTGCATGTATATTCATTAGGAAGATTGGCCTGCAGTTCTCTTTTTTGGTTAGGTATTTCTCTGATGTTGGTATCAGAGTAAAACTTGCCTCAAGGAATGTGTTAGGGAAAACTGGCTCCCTTTCAAATTCAATAAAGAGTTTGAGGAGTATTGGTATAAAATCTTTTCCGAATTTCTTGTAGAGTTCAGCCATGAATCCATCAGGACCTGGGGTTTTCTTTGTTGGTAAATTTTTAATTATATTTCAATTTCATTAACTGATATTGAATTATTCAAAATCTTTATGTCTTCTTGATTCAACTTGGGTAATTGATACTTTTCTAGGAATCTGTTCATTTCTTCTGTGCTTTCCATCCTATGTGAATAAAGATTTTCAAAGTAGGTATTGATGATCTTCTGAATTTCCACAGGATCTGTAGTGATTTCACCCTTTTCATTCCACATTGCATGAATTTGAGAGTTTTTTTTTTCCTTTTCTTGATAAGATTGGCTAGGGGTCTATCAATTTTGTTTATTCTTTCAAAGAACCACCTCTTTGATTCATTAATGCTTTGTATTCTTAGTCTTAATTGTGCTAATTTCTGCTCTGATCTTTTTAATTTTCTCCCTTCTATGAGCTTTGGTCTTGACTTGCTCTTCTTTTTCTAGAAGCTTGAGTTGTAGCATTAGTTTCCTTGTTTGTGCTCATTCTGTTTTCCTGATGTGAGAACTCAGTGCTATAAATTTCCCTCTTAGGACTGCTTTCATTTTGTCCCACAGGTTCTAGTAATTTGTATCTGCATTTTCATTTGATCATAGATACTGTTTAATTTCTTCTTTGATTTCATCTGTGACTCATTGATTGTTTGGGAGGGTGTTATTTAATTTCCATGTGTTTATGTATGTTTTGCAGTTTTATTTCCCATTAATTTTGAATTTCATTGTTAATATGCATAGAATAATTTTGATTCCTTTGCATTTACTTATGCATATCCTATGCACTAGTATGTGGTCTATTTTAGAGAATGTCCCATATGCAGTTGAGAAGAATGAGTATTCTGATGTTGTTGGGTGGAACACTCTGTAAATGTCTACTAAGTCCATTTGTTCACATGTTTGATTCAGTTCTGTTATTTCTTTGTTGAATTTTTGTCTAGTTAATCTATCTCTTTGTGGTAAGGGGGTATTAAGGTACCCTGTTAAAATTGTGTTTTTGTTTATTTGGTTTTTCATGTCTATTAATATTTGTCTTATATAGTTGCATTTGGTGCATATATATTTATGATTGTTATCTCTTCCTCTAGAAGTTTTCCCCTAACAGGTATGTAATGACCTTCTTTATCTCTTTTGATCATTTTTGATTTGAAGTTCACATTGTCTACAAACAGAACAACTGCCCTTGCTTTTGTCTGGGTTCCTGTTGCATGGAATATTGTTTTGCAACCTTTGACTTTCAGTCTATGAGTTTGTTTTTGACTTAAATGTGTTTTTGTTTACAGCATATTCTTGGATCTTATTTCTTGACCCATTGTGCTAATCTGCTTCTTTTAACTAGTGAATTGAGATCACTTACATTGATGGTTATAATTGATATGTATTAACTTATCTTTGTCATGTTAACTTCCTGTTATTTGTTCCCTGCTTTCCTCTCTACTTAATTGCTTCCTCTGCCTGGTGGTTTCTTTCTGTTGTTGTTCTGGAAATTGTGGCCATTTTTATCTCTATCTTGAATATCTTTCAGTACTCTTTCTAGGGTTGGTTTGGTGGATGTGAATTTCTTCAGTTGTTCTTTGTCATGGAAGTATCTTATTTCTTCATTAATTTTGAAAGATAGTTTTGCAGGGTACACCAGTCTAGGTTGGAAGTCGTTTTCCTTCAGAGCTTGAAATACTTCACTCCAAGCTCTTCTTGATTTCAGTGTTTGTATTGAGAAATCAGCTGTGGAAAAAAAGGGGAGAGAAATTGGCTGTGATTCTAATGGACTTTCCTTTACAGGTGATCTTTTTCTTTTCTCTAACAGCTTTTAATATTGTTTTTGTGCTGAGTTTCTTGGATCTTGATTATTATATGTCTGGGTATAGGTTTACTTTGGTTATGGCTGTTTATCCTTCTATATGACTCATTTATCTGTATGTCAGATTCTGTTCCCATGTTTGGGAAATTTTCTACTATTACTCCTGCAAATAGTTTTTTTAAAATGTCGTTTGTGTTGACTCCTGCTTTTTCATTGACACCTATGAGTCTTACATTTTTATTCTTTGCAACATTTTGAAGCTGTTAAATTGTTATTTCATAGTCCCTTGGTATTTTTAAGAGATCTTTTAATTCTTAATCGCTAACCACAATCCCGTCTTCAAGACCTGAAAGTCTATCTTCAGTTTCATTGAAGCTATTTTACCAGATTTCAGTGGAAATTTAAATTTCCTGGATATCTCTTTGAATCTGTTTCATGCATTCTATTTCTTTCTGATATTGTTTATTCAATGTGTTCATCATTTTCCTATGCTCCTGGTTTTTTTTTTTTAAGTCTATCTTCTCTAGGTATGCTGAGCAATTCCTTCATTAAGGTTGTCATTTCTTTTTTTACCTGAGAGATGATTTCTGATCTGATTTCCTATATAGCCTCATGGATTTCTTTACTTCACTTGACATCTTTTCAGAAATTTCAAGTTCATGTCTTTCAAATTTTTCTATGTTCATGTCTCCTGTACTTGTTCCAGATGGGCTGGAGGCCTGAGATTGCAGTTTGTATTTTTGTCTGGTCGTTTTCACCTTTTGTTCATATTTTGGTCTTTTCAGTCTCCTTTGTCTCACCTCTCTATCATGTGCATCTTAGTTTGGGTCCTACTGTGTGGCTAATGTTCACCCAGTTGCTGTGTCCCACAGTGTAGGGGAGAGGCCAGTCACCTGAATTCCTCCTGTGGTGTCAGGTGGGTGAGTCCTGGATTCTTTCCAGGCTGGCTAGCCTAGGAGTACTGACATAAACCAACCCTTGGTTTGTATTGTCTGAACTGTTCCTGCTGCCTCACCTACTCAGACCTCAGCAGAAAGAATCAAACTAGGCAATAACACAGTGAAAAGACAGATATTATTGAGATGGACTTAGTTAATGATAATAGAAAGTGAAGAAACAGGGACAGCCTTTAATCCATGGCATGTAAAATGAAATAATATACTTACATAAAAGCCAGAAATGTGAGGGCATTTTTTAAAAGTTAAGGGTACAGGCAGATTTTGAGGAAAATGTATATTCACTTTTCAAAGTCTTTTAGGTCTGCTGTACCCAGTGGCTGATTTTAAATAAACACAGTCTTGATGAAACTGTTTCCTGCCAAGCAGGTTGAGGGGACGTGCTTGGGCAACTGTTTGTCTTATATTTTCTAAGCACCTGTTTGGCTCAGCACATGCTCTCCCTTGTGAGAAATGGTTGGTACTGAAGGCCCTTACATGACCTTTCTTCTCAAAGAGAATTTCGTCTCCACTGTCTCACATCCTGGCTGCTAAGATGCAAAGTTAGAACTGTAGCCTCCACGAAGCCACTGGAGCCTCCGACTTGAACCCCCCTGTGGGATTTCCTCATCCTTACTATATGCAGGATTTAGTTTCCTATAGTTCTCACTTAAAAGGATAGTGGAGCATAATGGTTAAAACATCAGACTCTAGTCTAACTCTTACTGGGCCAATTCTTCCATCTACCTCAGTCTCTGTTTCTTTACCTGAAAATGGGTATAATAGTAAACTCACCAGTCAATTCTTTTTTTTTTTTTTTTTTTTTTTTGCGGTACTGGGGATTGAACTCACAACCTCGCGCCTGCCAGGGCAGGCGCTTAAGGCACTGAGCCAAACTCCCAGCCCTGGTTTTTTGAGGCAGGGTTGCGCTATGTAGCTCAGGCTGGCCTTGCGCTCGCATTGTGTAGCCCAAGCCAGCCTCGAACTCACAACGCTCCTCCTACCTCAGCCTCCCGAGTGCTGGGATTAAAGGCGTGCGCCACCACGCCCGGCTACACCAGTCAATTCTTATAAAAATACTTGGAATAGTCCAAATATATCTGTTAATAGATGAATGAATTAACACAATTGTATGAAATAGGACTTTTTCTTTATACATTGATCCATTGCAACTCTTTCTTTCTTTCTAAATGAAAGAGAAAAAAAGATAAATAAATAATGAAATTGAATTTCTAAACAGGTTAGTAGGAACAGTTATAGTAGTTGATACATTTCATATTGTCTTTGTAGCAGTTGTTCAGAGTACAGGATATAGGCATGATATTTTGTCTGAACAATATTAGCACAAAACATCCCTTTCAAGGAACAAACAGAAGCTAGTTGTACAACTATATTAACTATCTTGCATATACATATTTATTTTCTTTTTCCCTTTCTTCCTTTCCCCTTTCCCCATCACAGTCTGTCTTTTTTTTTTTTTTTTGGACATTTCCTTCTCATTTCACAAAATCTATTGTACATTTCAGATCCTATTTACTTGTTCAGTTTCTCACACCAGTGACACAATATGACTTTTACACATAGGGGTTTGATTAATTTCACTTGTGAGTATAGTCTCAAGTTGCATCCATTTACCCATAAAAATCTCAAGCTCATCCTTCTTTATGGCTGACTAGTACTCCATTACATTAAAAAAAACCCCACATCTTTTTTTATCATTCCTCAGTTGATGGGCATTTGGGTTATTTCCACGATTTAGTTATTACAAATTGTGCTGCTATAAACATGGGTGCACATGTATCACTGTGGTATGATGTTTTTAATTATTCTGCTACAAATATGAGTACACATATATCACTGTGATATGTTTTTAAAATACCCAGAAGGGACACTCCAGGTGTGCACCCTCACTAGCTGCGCACAGGATCCAGCTGTACCTGGTCCCGCAAATCAGTGCAACCCACCAGGGGAACACCCAGCCAGCCTTGTAGGACACAGAGGTACTGAACCAGCCCAGCCCAGGACCCCAGAGCTGCTCATCAGGGACTGGCCAGCGTAGCTGCAGGGCCTTGGAGAGCTTTGGCACTGCCCATCAGAGCACAGGGCACGAGCTCCATTGTTCAGTGGAGTGGCTGGCGCCGCAGGTCCTAGAGGTTGCTGGCCCACCCAGCCAGGAGCAAGGCCCCGGCACTGTAGGCCTGGGACTTGCCCAGGCTTACCTGGCACTCCAGAGGCTCTGAACTCCTTGCAACCAGACTCAGGGTCTAGGTAGGGCCACACTCCGGGATATGTTCCACCTAGTTGCCTGGGTCCAGGGGGTCTTGGCCCCCACCCAGTAAGGCAGAGGCTCCACCAGCACACTCCAGGAGTGCGCCCTCACTAGCTGCGCAGAGAATCCAACTCTACCTGGTCCTGCAACTCAGTGCAAGCCACCAGGGGAACGCCCGGCCAGCCTTGCAGGACACAGAGCCACACAGGTCCCAGAAGAAAATGACAAAATGAAAGACCAAGAGGCAGTCTCAATCCCCCAGCCCACTGAGAACAAACCCAAGAGACACTGAAATGCAACACACTGGGAGTCACACAACTGAACTTTCTGAAATAATAGAAAATGCAGTAAAGAAACAGCTCAATGAAGCTACAGAGAAACTCAAATCAGAAATAATCTCTCAAGAGCCGGGCGTGGTGGTGCACGCCTTTAATCCCAGCACTCAGGAGGCTGAGGTAGGAGGAACGTTGTGAGTTCGAGGCTGGCTTGGGCTACAACGCGAGTGCAAGGCCGGCCTGGGCTACATAGTGCGACCCTGCCTCAAAAAACCAGGGCTGGGAGTTTGGCTCAGTGCCTTAAGCACCTGCCCTGGCAGGCGCAAGGCTGTGAGTTCAA
>RJWM01049945.1:0-10956 GCA_004363535.1 Dasyprocta punctata
TTTGGTCTTTTTGTGGGCAGATGTGTCAGGCTTTTTACTGGAGGTTTCTTTTGTGGGCAAGGACATCCACTCCTTCCTAATTTCACTCCTCAGCCGTGAGCTCTTATCTTTTCGTCTAAACTGGTTCCCTGCATGTTCCATGTCTTTTTCACAGCTGCATGAGCTCTTCCTTCATAGCGCTTTGCAGTTTGTATCTGTACAGTCATTGCCTTTTTTTTTTTTTTTTTTTCCTACAATACTGAGGATTTGACCTGGGGCTTCACAGTGAGTTACATCACCAGCCCTTTACAAATTTATTTTTTAAATTTTGAGACAGGGTTATTGCCCAGTCTGGGTGCAAACTCTCAGTCCCCTGGCCTCCCACTCCTAGAGTGTGGAGGTTACAGACATGCACCACCACTCCCACTGTCACCACCTTTTCATGTTGCTCTCTTCCATTAGATGCTGAGCCCTTGAGAGCTGAGGCCCTGCACAGAGCAACCACTCAACCAACATTCATTGAATGGGTGTACAAATGGATGGGCACAATCAAATGAACCCCACCTCGAGGCACAAAAGAGAGTCTGGAGAGAAGGTGAGAGCTGCTCACTGAGCTGGGTAGCCTGGCCCTCCAATATTTCCTCTGATTTTACCTTCACAGTCATATGGGAGTGCATTTTGAAAGACAATTCACCAGAGGAAAATGCTTCACGCAAATTCTGTGAGAGAATTTTCACCACTCCCAGGGCGAGAGGGAATCAGAGAGATTTAAAGCACTGTAAGGTTGATCATAGATGTATATGTATGTAAGGTGGGATGGAACCCTTGAATGATGCGACTAGGGGATGGTGGGAGGAAAGTTAAGGTGCACAATCCTTGTTTAGTGCAGTTTGGCTAAAATCTTTTTTTTTTTTTTTTGTGGCACCGGGGATCAAACTCACAACCTCGCACCTGCCAGACAGGCGCTTAAGCCACTGAGCCAAACTCCCGGTCCTAGTTTTTTTGTTTTTGTTTTTGTTTTTTTTGAGGCAGGATCACACTATGTAGCTCAGGTTGGCCTTGTGCTCACGTTGTAGCCCAAGCCGGCCTCGAACTCACAACACTCCTCCTACTTCAGTGCTAGGATTAAAGGCGTGCGCCACCACACCCGGTTTGGCTAAAATCTTTTTTTCTTTCTTTTTTTCTTTCTTTTTTTTTTTTTTTTTTTTTTTTTTTTTTTTTTTTTTTTTTTGGTGGCACCAAGGATTGAACTCACAACCTAACGCCTGTCAGACAGGCTCTTAAGTCACTGAGCAGAACTCCCGGCCCTATTGGCTAAAATCTTAATGGCCAATTTAGATATTTCTCCAACTTCAGCCTTCTTACCACATCTACTTCACTACCACTGAAACCTCAACTGACGGCTTTACCGATAGGCTTACTTGCCCATTTCCTTTCACTGGATGTTATGGGTGAATGTTGGTGGGTGTAGGGTTTCCCCTTCTTCTAGTTTAATTTTTGTCTATGCTCATTTCATGATGGAAACCTCAGGTGCAGGACATGGACACACAGTACCCAGGGCTCTCAGTCACTTGCCCTTCTGTGCATAGCTTCAGTGTTGTGTTGGGCATGTGGGCTCCCAAACCAGGGCACTAGGGCTTATATATTGTGCTTTGTGACCACAGGCCCTCACTTAATCTCGGTTGGCCTCAGTTTATCCATTTGGAAAATGTGGTAACAATAGCCTCTCCCACAAATGTTATGAAACTTTAATGAGCACATGTATGCCAGATATTCAGAACGGTGTGTGTATCATAGAGTGGTAAAAGTTAATGCCAGCTATTGTTACTATTTGTATATGTAATTAATATCTAAAAAAAGGCAAAACATAGTAAGCTTACTGAGTGTGAAATGAGGAAAAATTCGATTTGCAGTGTTGTGTTTGTTTGCAATGAAGTTTAGAAAGCTTTCCATTGCAGACAAAACAATTTTGTCACTTAAAACAGTTCTCTGCAGGAGGATGAAGAGAGCCCAGTCCTCCAAATCATGTGTAGGGTAAAGGAGACAGGAGCTTGGTTGATTAGTCTGTCTATTAATGGGGATCTGTGGGAAGGTCTGGTGGCTCAAAGGCCATCATATTCTTTCTTGGTGTAGCAAAACAAAAACAGATGCATACAGGTCCTCTTGTTTGTGCAAAGTAATTTTAAATGGATGTTCTGTCTCACTAGTGAATCACGTGTAACATAGACTAGAGGAAGAAAGAGGTAGTGTGGATTCCTTGTAGCTTTTCCAGGGATGAGCACATTATCCTCATTTAATGGTGAGGACACTGAGGCTCACAGTGGTACAATGATGTGTCCCAGATCATACATCCGCATGTTGGGTCATTAATTTATTCAATGTATCAAATATACCTGGGGACAAGGAGATCAGGTCTAGTGTGGGCTGGGAGTTCAGGTCAGTAGTACAATATGTGCTGACCACCACAAGGCCCTCGGACCAATACCAGCACTGAAGCAAAACAAAAGCCTTTGTATGGTAGCAGAAAGTCACTACAATACTGCACAGTGATTGCTGATGTGCTGGTGGACTGGAACACTGGGATTGGTATTTTACAGACCCAAAAAGTGGAACAGATTGAACTAAGTCTTGAAACAGGAGTGGTACTTTTCCAGATGACAGAAAAGTGGGAATTCTGGTCCATTTGATTGAAATTGTAATATAAGGAAGGGTGACCCATGATTAACTAAAAGATATACTTTAATCTCATGTAGTTTGAGTAGGCTTGAATTTTAAAATTTACTCCCTTTCCACCTACAATGTAATTTTATTACTTAAAAAACTTGAAAGCTAGGAGTGGTGGCTCACACCTTTAATCCCAGCACTTAGGGAAGCTGAGGTAGGTGGAATGTTGTGAGTTCAAGGGTAGCATGGGCTACAACGCAAGCGCAAGGCTGCCCTGAGCTACGTAGTGCAACCCTGCCTCAAAAAACTAGCACTGGGAGTTTGGCTCAGTGGCTTAAGCACCTATCTGCCAGGCGCGAGGTTGTGAGTTCAACCCCCAGTGCTACAAAAATAAATAAATAAATAAAAACTTGAAAATTTCAGAATGGAGTCTAGAAACCAGTGCCATGCACAGACTGCTGCCAGACTGGAACAGACAAACTCCTGCGCCTTCTGGCATGCAGGCTGGCAAACAAGAATTACCAACCCCACCACCTGTCATAAGCGACCAGTTTGTCTGCAGAAACACAGGCTGTGATCATAGCTATAGAGCTGAAATGCCATTGGATGCCTGTGGTGCTTTGGTGCTTCACTAACATTGCAGGTCTAGGGCCAGTGGTCTGATCATAGGTTCAGAGGATAGTGGTATGCAGTGTGACATCTAGGCGGGATCTCCTTCTGGGGGCTGCAGCCATTGTTGATTCTCTGTGGTCTTGTTTTTGAAGTCCTATATCATTTCCATTGTTTTGTTGGGTTGAGTTTTATTCTCTTTTGTTTTGTTCAAATATATCAAATCCAATGACAGGGGCAGCTATTTCAAAGACAGCAAGATACATTATGGTAGCAATTTTGGATTTACTATTGGTTTATTTTGAAGTCCTTTATTGCATTCATTGCCTTGTTTTTATTGTTTCTATTCTATTCTGTTGTGGTTGATTTTTACTATGTCTGAAGTTATTTGCAGCTATTCTGAAGACATCAAAAGTCATTATGGTAACTATCGTTGATTTTGTAATGTTTTGAAGTCTTGTATCTCCTACATTGGTTTGCTTTGATTGGTTTTATTCTGTTTTGTCTTCTTTAAAATAAAAAATAAAAATTTATTGAAAATTTCAGAATGAAGAAAACTAGCCAACGCATTCACCTACATATTTCCAGACCCTTTTTCTCTGCATTAAAATAACAAGTACATAGGAACCTAAAGTAAGAGGTCACGAACGTTCTCTTGCGCCACTGAATGCGCACCTTTGCCATCAGCTGTAAGGTTAGCCAAGTGTTAAATCACGCGGTTGCTCCACACTTCATTTGGCTGAGGCTCCGTAGGTGGACATTTTAAACCACTGACTGAACAGCTCTGAAGCTGTGCCAAACTAAGCTGAAGAATGTGACTGAGACAGAGGCAGCTGGGGACAAATCAAGTAACGAGAATTCAGTGATCCATCCTTTTCTTTCTTGTCAGTTGTTTGCCTTAGATTTAGCTGCAATTTTGAAAGCTAATTAGGGTCTTTTGCAAGAAAAAACAACCAAGTGAAGTACCTTCTGGAGCTTCACAAAGTAAAAATGCATTCTGTACAGTGAGCAGCCCATGGCTTCTAGGAGCAGGTGGAGATGGGGAACATGATACTTTATCCTCCTGAGCATGAGTTCATCATGAGAGTAAACTCTGAAATGCAATACAGACTTGAAAAAAAATTTGCTCAGAATTAAATTATAAAAGTGCAGGGTGTTTCTATAGTGTACCTTACAAAGATCTCTGAATGCTAACAGAAATGTAAGCACAGCAAAGTCTTGGCAGTGTGACCTTGAAATCAATCTATCATGGTTGCTTCTTTTCGCTTGTTCTCTTTTCTCCATTCTTTCCCAGTTTTGGAGTACCAGCTTTGTGCTAGGTGCTTTGCAGGCACTAAGGAGATATAATAGACATATGTCAACGTTACTGTGAGGTCCCTATTCATAGTCCTGTTGAGTTGAAAGCTGTAGAAACATGTTCATGCATGAATGTGTAAATGCAATGCACATAGACCATAGAGGCCCCTACCTGTGTCTAGAGAGGTCAAAGAAATTCACAGAGTGGTTGAAGGTTGCATTGAACTTTGCCAGGAAAACGAGGGAGGAAGGCTTGTACAAATGCACGGAGGGTGACTTCATAAGTGCTTTATGCATGGGGAGACATACTGTGTATCTGGAGATTCAGAGATACTGGAGGTAGGGGTGAAGCTGAGGAGAACAGGGCCTCACACTGCCTGGTAGAAGACTTAGATTTTCTCCCACACATAATGAGGAGCCACCAAAATTTCTTTATACAGAAACGATGATTGGTTGTAGTGTTTCCTGTTCCTTGCAATCAAGGTTACATTACCTTGCAATGGTCTTTCCAAACCCACTTTGCTTTCCATGTAGTTAACTCTCATTCATCCTTCAAATTTCAACTGGGATATCACCTCTTCCAAGGGTATTTACTTGCCTTTGCTGCGCAGGCAAATTTGGATCGACTTCCTACATTCTCCCAGACTGTACAGAACCCCTAATCCTTTACCATGCAGCACTGTGACAATTTGTATAACTCATGTTCCTTTTGGGCTGTGATTGTCTGGTTTGATTTTTCCACCCCAGTTCCTAGCACAGAGCCTGTGCTGGGAAGATGCTTGTTTGCTTTCAAGTCCCCACGGCTTCTCTGCTCTGCACCCCACAGCCCCACCCTTGCTGACTGCTTTTCTTAGAATCCCTTGCCAACTGGCTTCCTGCTGGTTTTGGCCAATGAGAAACGCTAGTGGGAGTAAAGAAAAGATAAAGATATTTCTTTCTCTCTCTGCTTTGAGCAGCACCCCTGATGGCGACCATGTCTTCTCCAAGGTTCTGTCTTCTATTGTACAATCTCTGTCTCCAAGGTTCCAGTTCCTGCCCAGTGGCCACTGCTTCTGGCTCTGACAACACCACATCCTCCTTATGACCCTTTAACCTTTGGGATTATAACCTCCTGCTCTTACTTCTTGGTTGTTTGATTTTCCCTTGCTTGGCTTGCCAGCCTATCCTATACCATTAGAATTAGTTCTCTGAATTCACTGCCTTCTGTAGGACTCCCTAGCAAGACCCCCTGTTGACTGAATTCTTATGTACATAGTTCTCAGTAGAATATGTTGCTCAATACACGTGTGTAGGTGAATGCATGAGGAAAAAGCTGAAAAAAATGCATAGCAGTGCACACCTGTAATTCCAGTTACTCAGAAGGCTGAGGCAGGAGGATCACAAGTTGGTAGGAGGATCTAAATAGATAAATAAATAAATAGATAGATAAATAAAATGAGTGTGGTAGATTGACAACTATTGGCCAACTTGTAACATCCAACTGAACTGAATCAGCATGGTACTGGGTATGGAGGGCCCACAGCATAAAAAAGAGAATTGGAGAGGAAGAAGTTGGCTTTGTTGGTTCTCCTGGTGCTGTTAGTTCTCCTGGAGGAGCTTGTCATGCTGGTTTTCCTGATATGAACTCGACTATTCTCATCATTGGAGGAGCTCAGGACCTGGCTGTTGCTGAGGATGAGTGTAGTACTTTTTGGGGGAGCGCAGGTCCTTACTTTGAGCATTGTTTCCAGGCTCCAGAAAGGAAGATGGTGTGCTGTTCAATCTCCAGGAGAAGCTTATCATGCTGGATTCCTGATATACACTCAGTTGTTCTCATCCTCAAAGGAGCTGGAGACCTCGTTGTCACTGAGGATGGCTGTCGTACTTTTCAGGGGAGCTCTGGTCCTTACTTTGTGTGTCAGTTCCTGGCTCCAGGGCAGATCTTTCAGCCTCCTGGCACAGATCCTTCATCCCACTGGCACAGACTTTTCTAGCTTCCACCACTGACCTTTGGACCTTCCCAGTGCAGATCCATGAAACAGACTTGCATGAATCATTGTGATAGGCTCTACACCTCCAGCTGGACCCTTGGGAGGCATTTTCATGGGCTCTAGGTCTTCAGCTGGACTCATACACAATATTGCCGTAGGATCCATGCCCACAGCTGAATTCTTTGCGTCTTTAATGTATGGACAGATTTCCTACAATTACACTTTTTGTGTATTTGACTCTTCATGTAAAATAATTCTGGATGGAAGCTAAACCCATGCCTGTGAGCTGGCCAGAGTGCAGGCTGGGGAGAGGAGAACAGCTCCCCCATGCCCATCCTGTGAGCAACCAGCTGATTTGGAGGAACTGTATTGTTTGATAGACTTTGCAAGCCTAAAGCCAAACAACTAGAGGACAATATGCAATATAGTAAATATTATAGATTTCCTACTGTCTTAACACTGTTTCAATTTATTTTGTTGGTGTCTTATTCCCTTTAAAATTAAATTTTAAAAAACTCTGTGAATTATGTGTCCTATACTAAGCGGTTTTCCTTGCAGACCCTCACTATAATAGTGAAGCTACGCCTCAGTGGTGGAGCGCTCCTAGGTTCGACCTCCAATACTGGGGGGAAATTTTCTCAGTCTTATCCTTTCCTCCTACCTGGAAGCAGGTGGCGAAAAGAAGACTGCTTTCTGGGAAGGGCCACAAGTGAGTTTCTCAGCTCATATCTCTCCAGCTTGCTCAGAAGGTTGGTAAGCTTATTAGGGAGCAAAGGCAGCATTTTCTTCTGTGGGCAAGTGGCTGAGGTTGACTCTCACTGTGATGCATCTGTGGGTTTTTCTGAGGCCCCCTCCCCACCCCTCTGCTCATGGTCCCTGAGATGTGAGCAGGGCCTTCTGTTCCTTTGGATTTCCCCACCTCAAGCCCTTGGTTTGATGATGGCCCATGGTGCACCAAAAGTCACCCTTCACGCCCACACACACATACCACTCTCAGGCAGGACTGCACATTGCTCCCTCCTGGCTTTTCCACCTCTTTGTAGTCCAGGAAACCTGCATGCTTGCTCTGAGGAACTGTGGGAGTGCAGCCCGATTCCAGGGCAGCCTCTTCCCTGGCCTTTGTGCCTTTGTGTGAGTCAGCTTCGTTTCCTATACGCCCCACCTCAGGTCCACAGAGCAAGATGAGTCAAGGAGGCAGCCCCTCAACATTCTCCACAGGGGGAGGGGGGACCTCAGTAATGTCCTCCTCGAGAAACCACTTCAAAGCCTTCCCCTTTCTCTCAGGACGACCCTTCCACAGACTCAGGAAGAGACAGTTCTCGGGGTCACCAAACCCATTCTCAGACTTTCCCTTGGCAGTTCTGCAGACTGTGGGCTGCCTCACATTTTCCCATTCCTGTGCTCCAGTAGAGGCGGAGACAGGAAAAGGGCCCAACAAGCTCGTCACAGGGCTGGAGTGAAAATTGACCGAGGGATCAGGCTAGAGACTTTTAAGTCACTCCCTGGTTCACTCACGCACTCCCGCCGCACCTGTTATTTGGGTCGGGAACCTGGAAACATACCAGGGGCTGAAGACCCCAAGTACTCCAGCAATCTTTCCTCCATCCCATTTCAATCATCAGCCTTAAGGTAGAGATACTGACTCGATTCAGCAGAGTATGAAAGTGCTAGGTAAAGTTGGTTTCACACACTTGGGGTACATACGTGCCCTGCTCACCTGTCCCAGAAGGGTCAAGGTTCAGCCAGGTGTGCACGTGAAGCGCGCAGCGCGCTGCCCGGAACTGCCGCACGGTGGCGCCATTGGACGCCCCTCGGCCCTCCACAAAGCTGCTTTTGTCCACGTTGGGCACAGTCGCTGAAACTCTGGGAGGGAGGATGACCCCATTCTCTCAGCGGTAACCTCAGCCAGGAGTGACTCCCACTGGAGCTCACGAGGCTGCGCTCAGCTGAGTTCTGCACCCGGTTTCCTTTCACAGCTGCTGTCCAGGTGCCAGCTGGTCCCAGGAGCCCCGGGGCAGCGCGGGCTGCTGGGATTCTTTGTTACAACCCCAAGCACAAAGGGTCCTGTTATCACCTCCCCTTCTTGGACCACGGGGCTAGCTGCTTGCCTTCTATCTAGGCTTTTGAGAACAAGGCTCTGGGAACTTCCTGGGAGACTCCAGGACCATCCCGTCCCCCCATCCTTGCCAAGTCAGTTTTCTGTCCTGCTCTACAAATCTTTCACATGTTTCTCGCCAGAGAGGAGGATTGCAAATGTAAGTTTCAGTCTTCTGAGTCATTACCTCACAGACAGTAAGAAATGTGCCTAGCATGCTTTCAGATCTAGAACAGTCGGTAGCACTGACCTTGGGAGCAGACGTGTAGGAGCATATTTGAAGTCCAATAGCAGCTTGACCTTCCTGACTGTTTAAGGAAATGACTTTGGATTCCAAGGGCTTGTTCATGCATGACAATTAGTTGGCAAAGCTTCAAGTGCAAAGGGTAGACTTAGCCAGGGTACCCAAGAGGGGAACCCAGTGTTTTTGTGGCAATGACGGAAGTCACAGAGAGTCCTGGCTGTCATGCCAGGGATGAAGCCACACACTAAGGAGGAGCCAGGCGGTGAAGGGAGCCCAAGGCTTCCAGGATGAGATAATAAACTGGCAATCTGGGTAACATTAGCTGCCATCGGAACGTGGGCTTTGTGCACCACATTTGGGTGCACACTTTGTGTGTTATTGCTAATCTTCATGACCACGATATTTAGTAAATATTATTATACCCGTTTAACAGAGGAAACAAATGTGGCTCAGAGAAGTTAAGTTACCATTCCGGTATTACACAGATAGTTATTAGTAGAGTTGGGAATACAAGATCTTTAGATTCTGAAACTCACTCTTTTCCCATGATTACATGTTGCCTTTTGAAAATGGCGTTGGCATTAGAAGACGGTGAAGGGAAGGTAGTTGAAAGTGAATCTTAGGGCCGGGAGTTTGGCTCAGTGGCTTAAGCGCCTGCCCTGGCAGGTGCGAGGTTGTGAGTTCGATCCCTGGTGCTGAAAAAAAAAAAAAAAAAAGAAAGTGAATCTTGCCATATTGCATGGCTCCTTGGGAATCAAGTTCAGGCAAATGATAGCTTTTTCTGTGTTTGTCAAGAAAATCATTCTGAAATAAAGCCCCTAGAGAAAAGAGAGTCAGTGGGCAGGAGCAAAGGAGCAAGAAACGCAGAGTAAACTCCAGCACTTTTACTTGGCAGGGGGTGAGTTTTTGTTAATTCTGTGGTACTCTCCCCATCTCTGGGCCTGCTCCACAGCTCCTGTGCTTGGACTTAGCTGCACCCCCAACCTCACTCTATCTGGGAAAAGTCTGCAGAGTGGAGCTGCCTCCTCTGAAAAAAGCTTCCCTTCCTGGTGTGCAAGCACCCACGAGTGTTGGCTTCCTCTCTTTGTCTTTCCTTTGTTCTTACCCAGGCATCAGTGCAGCAGCAGGTATCAGGCTTGGTACTGGAACTGTCTGCAGAGGGCTGGTCTGCCACAGTGCTGGGAGAGGAATTCTCTTTCATTCAGAACAAAGGATGATGCCAGGGATGATTAGAATCCCAATCACTCAGCAACAAGGAGGAAGGAGGGGGTCCATAGAACCTCCACACCAAAGGGGACCAGGGTCAGGGGTGAAGTTTGATGGTGCCCATGGGGCAGGAACCTGGACAAGGGGATAGGAATCCAGTCTGAAGAGGTGGCATCCAGCACAGGCAGCTCATGGATGATCCCAGGCAAACAGTGATGGATGGTGAAGGGGTGGATGGAGGATGGTAAATAGCCTTGATTAAGCCAAACCAGAGGCTGTACTGGTGACAGGAAGTTAGTTACCACTGTCTGGCTAAAGTCATAATCCCCTTAAAAACTCATCACATTCCTGGAACTTCCAGCTCTGCTTCCCAACTGATTTGCCCATCCGTTTGGCCAGAGATGTGGACCAGTTGGGTTGGGAACCCACACTGACTAGCCTGCCTGGTGGGAGCAGTGGTGGTTCTCTGAAGACCTGGAAACAACTGAGCCCTACCTAGGGCTATAGCATGACTCAGTCCCTTATTGGAGGGGCCAGCCCCTACCCTTGGCCACGAGCCTAATTGTGCCCAATACCCCCTTGTTTATCTAAGTGGGTGTTGGGAATTTCCTTGATTAAGCCTCCAGGTCTTCCCTTCTTCCAGATTTAATGAGCTCATTTATTTTATTTTTCTTTTTCACTTAGCAGGTTTTAAAGCCAGTTAATGAGTAGTGGGGTTCTTTACAAGAGCCAAGTTGGGCCTGAGTTCAGGGCATTCTCTTGGCCATTTCCTGCTCTCAAGTCCCCAGAGTCTCTCCAAGTTCCTCCCTAACTCTGGCAACGACCCTGCCTGGTGCTGCCCCCATATGTGGAAATTTCTGGAACATAATGGCACTGAAGCTTTTAAGTTTTCT
>RJWM01049946.1:0-10934 GCA_004363535.1 Dasyprocta punctata
CTCTTTAGTATTTTCTTAATACAAATCATCAATGTTTGGAATTCTGCCAGTACTCAATTCAAGATTTATCTAGTTCCATATTATAAATAAAAAATGAGGTATATAGCAAGAAAATGAACAGACAACCCACAGAATGGGAGAAAATATTTGCAAATTATACATCTGATAAGGGACTTACATCTAGAATGTACAAAGAACTGTACAACTTAATATGAAAAAGATGAATAACCTAATTTAAGAATGAACAAAGGATCTGAGTAGACACATCTCCATGAAGATACAACCCCTGAGCATGTGAAAATACGTTCAGTATCATCAGCCATCAGGAAAATGCAAATCAAAACCACAATGAGATACAAGTTCATACCCACCTGCATAGCTATAATAAAAAAGATAGCCAATAAATATTGGCCAAGATTTTGAGAAAGGGGAAGCCTCATACCGCACTGAGAGATCATAAAATTATGCAGCTGCATTGGAAACAGTGTAAGGTTAAACACAGAAATAGCGTATCACTCAACAATTGTACTCCTGGGTGTCAACCCCCCCAAAATGAAAACATATGTCTACAAAATGTACTTGTATAGTGATGTTCACAATAGCACTATTCATAACACTGAAACCAACTTGAACATTTGACTGATGAATGGGTAAATAAAATAAGGCTTATGTATACGATGAAATTTTTTTCACACACTACAACATGAATGAAACTTGAATAATTGAAGCTAAGTGTAAGAAGCCAGTTAGAGCAAGACCACTAACCACCCAGAGTAGAAAAATACAGAGATAGGAAGAGGATCAGTGGTTGCCTAGGACTTGGGGTAAGGTGGGGTGCAGGGAATTGGGAAAAATAGAGTGAGTGCTCATGGGTAGAGTTTCATTTTGGGATGATGAAAATGCAAAACTGATAATGGGGACGATTGCACGATTTGTGAGAATATGAAAAATCACTGAATTCTGTATTTTAATTAGGTGAGTTGTAGGTGAATTATATTGCAATAAAGTGTTGTTTTTAAAATGAGGTTCAGGTGTTGTGTCAATCATTATTCTTAGTTGTGAACAAGAACAGCAAAAAACTATGGTTAATAAGCAGAAAAGGGAACATATCAAGGCTATTAGGGATCTAAGCTCCTCCAGGAGGGTCGGGGTGTGAAACACGACCCTGGCGGACTCTTACAGTGTAGCCACTACTCACCGCAGACTCCAGAGCTGCTACCGATGAGACTTGAAACTGAAACTAGTTTCCCCTCACTACTACCTGGGAGATGGAGACACCTTGGTCCCCACAGCTCCCAGGAAGCTTTAGCTTCCTCTATAGCTCTTCTGAATAGAAGTCTAGACCCACTACTCTAGATTGATTGGCTGAGCTTAGGCAGGCAATCTGATTGGCTGAACCTCAGTGCCAGGCTTTCACTTAAACAGCCAAGGAAGCTAGGGAGGTGAGTTTTTGTGTCTGGAGCAGGGGGAGGGGCGCTAGGTTGCATAATTAGAGAAATACTCCAATCAAAGAAGGGGTGTTCTCTAACCTTCCTTTCCTGGTCTCCATTGGATGCAACGAGTTTGAATTTTCTTCCCATTTAAAGGTTACGTGGTCTTTGTTCTTATGATGATTGCCACTCACTGAAGACCTATTTGTAGGCTTTGTAAAACAATGGTGTGTGGCAGGTGACTGTGCACATTTGCTCTGTGTTCTGAATACATTGGTCAGTAGCTTGAATTCTGCTACAGGGTGAGCGTTTCACCGTGGAAATTGTCAACTGCTATAAATCAGGGGTTCTTCTACCACTCCCACTCCAAGAGCCATTAAACATTTAGAGTCTACCACTGTCTTTATCCCCGGCGATATCTAAATTGCTGCTGTAACAAGAGAAGTATTTTCCTGTAGTCCTCCCCAGCGTGGGCTTCATCGGCCTGTGTTGTCCTTCAAACTGTTATCAGTCTGTGACAAGTGCAAAAATTTAGAGTAATTTACAACAATTTGAAATTGCTATAACATCCAAATGGGTGATTTCCAGTTATAGCAAAGCATCATTCTGGGACGGATTGCAGACTGAAAGCTAATCCATCACCACAGGTCATTTGAGAAGTACAATGTGAACCCACTGGCATGGTTCTTTGTTCTATTCTCACCCTCTGACACAGCAGGCGGTAACACTGTCTTCCTAGGTACTGAAAGTCCCATTATCTGGTTATGGGTGAATCCTTACCTCAGCCCTTTACAAACTGCTTCTGATGTTTTTGCTCAGATTCCACTGTTCTGGCATCTCTCTGCAGCCCCCCTCAGGACTGGGTGGCTGGATCTAGAGTGTGGTGCTGGGATCAAGGTTGTGTGATGACTAAATCAGTCCCCTGATTGGCTTGGCATAGTTATGCCTGTGGGCAATGGGAAGGCCGGTCTGGGTGTGAGTGTTGCCTGCCCTAAGGGCGTGGAGCCTGGATAAATAAGGGGCAAAAAGAAGGCTGCTGTTGTGGCTTGCTGCTTTGCTGTCTTCTGTCTGCCATGGACTGATTCCCCTCTACCACACCACCCTGCCTCACCAGCTGACTGTGGACTGAAACCTCTACAAACTGTGAGCCACAATAAACCTTTCCACCTTCAACTCTAGATGTTGGGCATTTTGACTCAGCAACAAGAGAAGTAACTAAGACAGTGACTTCAGGGGTTAAAAAGAAGAGGCAGGGTTTCAAACAAATAAAAACTTGCATAGATCATAAAATATCTCGTCCTTTCATTGTCTTTCCCATATATAAAACCAAGAAAGTTGCATATAAACTTCTATCAGGAGTTATCTTTCAGTGGCAGGATAATGGATAGAAGTTATTTTCCTCTGTACATCTGAATTTTCTGTATCTCCTGCAATGAATATGTTGTATGTCATAAAGACAAAACCAAATCCATGGCCTCATTCCCTCGGTTTTGAGGACCTTCAAGGGATTTTTCCTTCTTAGGTCCCAGCTTCCTTCAGAGGAAATGCTGAGTGTGTCTGTCCTTCCAGGAAGTCTTGGGACATCGCATCAGGCTGTTTCCTGGACACGCTCAGAGGTGAAATGTGGATCAGAGCGGATCCACAGTCACTGAGGTTTCAGGTGGAGTCGTGGTTTCTCCCTCTCAGCAGAGATCAAGAGACAGCGGGATGACACATTCAAAATGCTGAAAGAACACGCTGTTAAAAATACTTCTACTTCCAGCAAAGGTATCTTTCAAAAATAAAATCAAAATAATGTCATTTGCAGATAAACAAAAACTAAGTGAGTGTTGCCAGAACATTTGCCTTACAGGAAAGAAAAAGAAAATTATTCAGGCCAGGAGAAAACGATGTGAAATGATAACTTCAGTGGACAGAAAGAAGTAAATGTTAGATATGAAGTGAATATAAAAGGCTGCATAAACATGTTTTTTTCTTCTTTTCTCTTAATTTTTTAAAAAGACATACTACTATCTAAATCAATAATTATAGCACTGTTACTCATTTTCCAATGCACATAGAGATACAATACGTATGACAATAATGGTACAAAGAAGTGTGAATCGAATGAAGACAACAAGCTTGCTGTATTCTATTTAAATTAAGCCAGGAATTGCCTTACATAAAAAGAGAGAAGATAGGTACTGTAGTTCCAAAAGTAATCCATTAACAAGTAAGAATAACAGTCACTAAAGAAATGGGCTGGGCAATGTGGCACACACCTATATCCCACTTGGGAGGCTGAGGCAGAAAGATTGCCATGAGTTTGAGGCTAGCTTGGGCTACATAGTGAGACCTTGTCTCAAAAAAAAGAAAAAAAAAAGAAAAGGAGGAGGAAGAAAGGAGTGAGGGAGGAAAGAATAGACAGAAGAAAGAAAATAATAAAAAATTACAATATATAGATTATAAAACATGACTCCAATAGAGAAGTACAAATCAAAGTCGCCATGAAATATACTTCATATATTGGGACTTCATACTTCATAGGAAGGTTGTAATTTTAAAAATAGAAAGAAAATAGTAAATTTTAGCAAAGATGTAGAGAAAAATTGGACTCCCACGTACACTGTTGGTAAGAATACAAAATGGTGCAAATGCTAATTCTATGCTAAACAGAATCACCAAGGAACTCATAAATTCAAGTGAAATAAAAAATAAGACTTCAAAGAGGTATTTGCACACAAATACTTCATAGCAGCACAATTGGTAATAGCCAGAAGGTAGACATAATCCAAATATATGACAATTTATGAATAAAGAAAATGTGATCAATACCTACCATGGTATATTATTCAACCTTTAAAATGGTATAAAAGAAAGATATATAATACAATGTGAATGAAACTCACAAACAATATGCTAAGTGAAAAAAGCCAGACACAAAGCCACATACTGTATGATTTCATTTATATGAAATATACAGACCAGGTGATTTCACGGATACTAAAATGGTTGCAAGGGGTTGGGGGTTTTGAGAAGGAATAGACAATGACCACATCTTAGCCACTTTTTTTTTCTTTGTTTGTTTGTTTTGTCTTTTTGAGACAGGGTCTCGCTAAGCAGTTTAGGTTGGCCTTGAGCTCACTTTGTAGCCCAGGCTGGTGTCAAACTCTCAACAATCCTCCTGCCTCAGCCTCCCAAGTGCCAGGATTACAGACATGTGCCTCCATGCCTGGTTTAGCCGCTTTCTTGTCACTATGCACAAAATACCTGACACCTACAGTTTAAAGGAAGAGACGTTCATTGGGCTCAGTTTCCAGTGGATTCAGTCCAAAGCTGGTTGGTTCTAAGGCAGAGCTTCCAGGTGGAAGAGCGTGGTGGAGGACAGCTGTTCATCCCACGGCAGCCAAGAATGAGGCGGGGGAAGACAAAGAGAGAAAGAAGAAGGACCAGGAGGAAGAAAAGGAGGAGGAAAAGGGGAGGAGGGGAGAGGGAGGGGACGAAGGAGGCGATGAGGCCAAGAACACGCCCTTTCATGCCATGCCCCTGGGACCACCTCCAACCAGGCCTCACCTCCCAACAGCGCATTCAGCTACGAGCTCATCATCGGATGAATCCACTGGTGAATATGGAACCCCGTGATACAATCATCTTCCAAACACATAGGCTTTTGGGGGACATTTCAGATCTAAACCATAACATGCCAGCCCCAGTCCCCTAAAGACACATGTCCATCTCATTATGCAAAATGCATTTAGTCCCTCTCCAAGAGTCACCAGTTTTAACATAACCAGCACTACTGAACAATACAAGTCCAAAATCTCCTTCGAGATGCAAGGCCAATCTTAGCTGTGAGAACCTGTAAAACTCAAAAAAACAAAAAACAAACATAAACACTTAAACACTTCAAATATATGATTGCACAGAGTAAACACTTTTATTCCAAAAGGTAAAAGAGAAGGCAGTAGAAAGTAAGATCAAAATCCAGCAAGACAAACATTAAATCTTGTAGTTCCATGTCCAGACCTGGAGCCAGTTGTGGTGGATGTGAGTTTCAGTGGGCCTCAGCAGGCACATCCTGCAGCATTGCCAGTTGCCACTCACATGGCCTCTCTCTTTGGCTGGCTCTGCTCACTGCCTGTGGCTTTCATCCGCAGATGTCCCCCATCCCTGCATCTGTGGATTTCTGGGATCTCAACTGAACCTTTGGCTTCCTTCTCACAGCTTCACACACTGCCCTCTCAGGACACACTGCCTGTTCTTCCAGGCCTTCTTCTGAAATTTGGGTGGAAGCCTCCATGACTCCATAACTCTTGTGTTATGTATGCCTGTAAATCCAGCACCACATGAATGACACCAAGGTCTGTTGTCAGCTTGAGCAGTATTTGGGCACCATTGGACCATGGCTCCAGTGGCCTCTGAATGCCTGAATGGGTAAGTATAGGGAAGTGAATCCCTGGGAACTAGTTCCTTAGATGGCCCTTCTCAAGTTGAGGCCCACTGGCTGTCTTCTCGAATGAAAGACTTACATTTTTGTACCTTTGAGCTTGCAATGGGTGGGGTCTTGCTGATTTCTGAGATGTCTTTGAGCAATCTTTCCTATAGTCCTGATGCAAAGTACTTGCCTTCTCTTTAATGCTAATCTTTTCAGCAATCATGCTTTTGCTGGTCCTAACTTTATAGGTGTTTCCTTTCTGACGAAACTTCAAATTTTCCATATCATATAGCTCTGCTCTTTTCCTCTGGATTTTCACTATATATCCAGGGAAAAGCAACCAGAAGTAACTAGGCCATAACCTGAACATTGGATCACCTTAAAATTTGCACTTCCAGATTAATTAGCTCACTGTACTTAATCTCAATCTCATGCAAAAAAAAGGAGGGCAAAATATAGACAAATTATTTGTCAGAATGAAATAAGTATGCCCTCTAGTTCAATTTCCAAAATACTTCTCATTCCCATCTGGAACCTCAGGAGAATAGCTTTTACTGTCCACATTCCTACCAGCGTTCTGGTCTTCTGAGCTCTGACCAGAATACCTATGAAATTCTGTTTATAGCATTCTAGGACTTCTCTAGCCTGCATCTCCAAAGCTTTCCAAACTCCTCCTACAAAGCTTTCCAAAAGCTTCTAAACCACATCATTAGGTGCAGTCACCAATGATCCTATGTCTCTGGTACCAATTTTCTGTGTTGGTCATTTCTGTGTTTGCCATTGCTGAGACAAAATACCCAATGCCCATAGCTAGAAGAAGAAGGAGAAGGATAAGGAGAAAGAGAAGGAGAAGAAGTTGTTTATTTTGGCTCATAATTTCCAGAAGATTCACTTTGTGGTTGGTTGGCTCTGGGGTAGAACAGCACGATGGAGGACAGCCATTCACCTCATGGAAGCCAGGAGGCAGAGAAGGAAGGTGGGATCTCTCCAAAGGCCCATCCCAGTGATGTACCTCTTCTAACCAGGCTCTAACGCCTAACAGCACATTCAGCTATGAACTCATCCATGGTGGAATTCACTGATGATTATAGCAACCCTATGACTCAACCACTGTTATGGTTTGTATCTGGATGTCCTCCTAAAGACCCATGTGATCATGGTGGGTGGGACTTTCAAAGATGGCTGAATCTAGAGTTTGTGAATGGTTCATTGTCTAGTGCTTGGATTGGTGGTGTGAGTGCTGCATCTGCCCTGGGGTGGGGAGCTTGCATACAATATAAGGGAGCGAAAGCAGATTGCTCCTCCCTTTTGTCCTTTTGCTCTTGCAGCTTTTGGTATCTGCTGCAGCTGCCATGAATGGTTGCCCCTCAGCCACAGCACCCTGCCTTGGAGCCAGCTGAATATGGACTAAAACTTCTACAAACTGTAAGCTAAATAAAGCTTTCCCTCCTTCATTTTGGGCATCAGGTACTTTTGTCCCAGCAATTAGAGAAAAGTAACCAAGACCATCAACACCAAAATACATGAGGTTTGGGGAAACATTTTAAGTCTAAACCAAAACAGAATACTTAATATGAAGTTTTCCTTTAGATTGTTGTTTTGAAAGTAGATATAAGTGGCAGTTCCACAAAAATATGAATGCATTAAATTGGTTAATTTTACTACATGCAACTTTCACCTTAGCTCAAGAAAATTGTATATGATCCTACATGTTGAAAATCATAAGGAATCTACCAAAAAATGTAAACTCTATGAAGTGGATTAACTAATGATCAAATTGAGAATGTCCAGGTGAATTGAGTGAGAGCAATTCTAAGAGTGGAAGAACCACCTAAGGATCATTGCCAACAGCATAAAAGGAAAACAGAAGATTGTATGCTGCTGATTTCCCAGGAGGATCTTTGTTGTGGCTGGTTTTCCTGACACAAACTCAGCTGTTCTTGTCCATTGGAGGAGCTCAGGTCCTCACTATCAACTGGTGTTATGGATTAAAAACTGGTGGTCAACTTAACACCAGCTGACTTAAATCGGCATGGTGCTGGGTATAGATGGCCCACCTGAGGAACATTGCCAGCATAAAAGGAGACATGGAGCAGAAGAATGGGGCGTTGTAGGTTCTCCTAAGTGTTGCTGTTTGGAGCCATTGGTTCTCCTGGAGGAGCTTGTCCTGTGGCTTCCCCAATATGAATTCGGCCATCATTATTAGAGGAGCTCAGGACCTCATCACTGAGAGTGGCTGCCATTCACTTTGGGGGAGCTCTGGTCCTTATTCTGGGCATCGCTTTCTGGCTCTGGAGGGGACGATGTTTGCTATTCTATCTCCAGGAGAAGTTGTCATGCTGGCTTCCTGACATGTACTCGGCTGTTCTCATTGTTGGAGGAGCTTGGGACCTCATTGTCACTGAGGGTGGCTGTGGTACTTTTCGGAGCAGCCCTGGTCCTTATTTTGAGCATCACTTCTTGGCTCCAGTGTAGAACCCTCAACCTACTGGCACAGATCCTTCACCCTATTGTCATAGACTTTGTAGCATCCACTGCTGACCTTTGAGCCTTCCCAGCATAGATCTGTAAAACAGACTGGCATGAGTCCTTGTCGTGGGTTCTAGACCTCCAATTGGATTCGTGGGAGGCATTGTCATGGGCTCTAGGTCTTCAGCTGGACTCATGCAAGACATTGCTGTGGGATCCAGGCCCTTGGCTGAATTTTCTAGGTCTTTAGTGTTGTGGACAGATTTCCTGCACTTTCTTGTATTTAACTCTGGATGACCATCATGAAATAGTATTATAAATTCTGTGTCCTATATGTAATTGTTCTCCTTGTAACCCCTGACTACACCAGGGATGGTTGCAGTTCTCTTCAGGGGAGCTCTGGTCTTTGCCTTTGTCTTAGTGTTGTTTCCTGGCCCCAGTACAGATCCCTCAGCCTGCTGGCACAGATCCTTCATCTCACTGGCGCAGACTTTTTAGCTTCCACTACTGGCCCTTGGGCCTTCCCAGTGCAGATCCTTGATACAAACTTGCATGAGACATTGTCGTGGGCTTTCAGCCTCTGGCTAGACTCGTGCAGGACATTGCTGTGGGATCCAGGCCCTCAGCTGGATTCTTCACATCTCTAGCATGCAGACAGATCACTTGCACTCTTCTGCGTTGGACTCTTGGGGTGAATATTATAAGATACTCCTATAAATTTATGTATCCTGTATCAAATTCATTCCCTTGCAAATCACTGACTACAACACCCTACTAGAACTAATACATGGTCTTAGCAAGGATTCAGGAAACACAATTAATATTTAAAAATCATCGTATTTCTATATACTGACAACAATTTCAAAATAAAAGAAAACAAATCACAATAGGATCAAAAAGAAAACTATTTGACTATGAAAGAGAAGCTGTATCTTTAACATATTTTAAATTGTATATTTGATAAGACATACCTAGACTATATAAAGAATCCTTTAAAAACACCAACTTAAAAAATGTCAAAATATTTAAGCAGGCATTTTGCCAAAGGAGATACACAAATGGCTAATGTGCATGTGAAGAACAGCTCAACAACATTAATCGTTACGAAAATTCAAATTTTCAAACTGTGAATGTTGGCAAGGATGTGGAGAAACTGGCACACCCACACATTGCTGGTGAGAATGTAAAATGGTGTAGTCATTCAGAAAACAGTATACAAATTCTTAGAAAGTTAAAAGTTAGCTTCCTGAACAGTTACCCAGCAACACCAAGCATAGAATTGTAAAAGCATGAAGTTCTCCTTTTGGAATCTGAAAGCTCCAGGCACTGTGGCACCTGCCTTCCGTGGGTGCTGCCCTTCAGGGTCAAGGCACGGTAGCTGTGTGTGCGTGGACTGTGGGCAGCCAGGGGAAGCGACAAAAAGCCAGCTGTGGATGGAGCCAGTGTTGTTTCTCCAGCTGTGAAACTCAGCAATAATAATATCTTCTCTCAGTGCTGACCGTGTGCTGGAGCTTAGTACTTCGTATACAGCATTTTATGAAACCCTCTTTCTGGGGACCATTTTTAGCCCCATTTTACAGGAGAGGAAACTAAGGCCTATGGATCCTAGTGGCTCCTTCAAGATCACATGGCTGGCACTAGGCATGGACAGAACTCAGATTCAGATCCGTTGGACTCCTAAATTGAACCACACCCTAGGGTAGACTCTCTTGGACACCACCCTACCCACCCACCCCGGGAAATGTGGTCTTAGATATCTCTGCCTCTTTGAAGGCTTAGCTACATCAACCGACTATATTTTCACAGTGCTTTCAAAGACCACTGAAGGAATCAGAAATCCTCCGCCTGGTTATCCAACCAGTCTTAACTAGTGTCTCCAAGCAGGACGGAGGCGCTGCTTGCTGAAGGTGGATGTTAGCGGGCTAAGGATGAGAATCACAGGTGTTTAAAGCCCATAAATTCATTCGGCTCAGCTTTCTAGGTAATTATGGGGTGCCAGGCCTTTACTAAACCCTGTGACTCTGGATTCAACTGAACAAGCTCCTGGCCCCAAGAGATTCATGATCTAATAGCAGAGACCACACAGAAAATTAATTGTAACCCAATATCCCAAGTGTTACGGAGACAACAGGAATGTTTAACAGTGTTAGCCACTGATGGGCCCTGGACAGGGACAGCGGAAGCGGAGTGAGCTGGAAACTGCTGGTGCGGCTGGATTCCTGCTGGTGATGGCAGTTTGGAGAGCGACCCTGGAGAGACAGGGAAAGCTTCAGCACAGGGTGGTAACCGAGAGACTGTCGCGCGCTTGTCCCGGCCGGCAGGAAAACACACAACACCGCGGTAGCGGGAGGCAAGCTTTAATCGTCCCCGGAGAGGTACGCCCGAGAAGCCTCACATGCGTCCGTCCGAGACGGCTCCTTCCGTGCTTCTCGCCCTTTTCGTTCTTCCTTCTTCTACTCTTCTTCTTTCTGTTCTCTCTGCTACCCGCGCAGGCGGGAGCTCACATATATACTATCTCAATACCCAATCAGATTACAGCAGGGGATACATTTTCATTGGTTGGCGTCACGAGTGACTAGGCATACATCATCTCAGGCGGGGTTACAGCTAACACGGAAGCA
>RJWM01049947.1:0-10934 GCA_004363535.1 Dasyprocta punctata
GTGACTCATACATATAAAAGGGCTAAATAAGTTGATGTGTAGAAAGCACTAAGATTTAGCTAACATTTTGATCCAATTATTTTATTCAAAAATTATGGTACATTACAGCTTTTAAATTTAAAGTTATTGATTTTCTCTTGATTATATTACTGTATTCCCAGGAATAAAGTAAGCTGTACCTATTCCACATATACTCCACCTGTATAAAGAGAAAAGGTTACAAATCTTACACTCTTTAACTATGAGAAGTGGCAAGCAGATTCAACTACTTCTAAAAATTTTAATGGGACATGATCTCCAAGACACTGTCTTTTCCCACTGCACAACATTGTAATTCTTTCCATTTGACAGTCATTTGATGAAAAAGAGAAATATAACTTTATGAAATTGGGAATTTGTCCAATTGTCACTGCTAATGTGAAGAAGGGATTTTGAGGAATAAATTATTCTCTATTGTTCTTGGATCAGATCCTCTCCTCTGATGCTACAGCTCTGATTATGTTTGCTGGGGCACTAGGCAGTGGCAAGGGATATGCATGGGATTGCAGGAGAATTACTGATAGATTCAGTGGAAAAATGAGAAATGAAGGCCTAACAGAGTGAAACTGTGCACAGAACATGGAGTCTAAGCACAGGGAGGGTGTACTGCAGAAAAGGAAATAAAATAAATCTTCAAGCCAGCAGATAAAATGACACCTAGATTGTTGGTTTCCTCAACACTCCTGAGCCCCAAAAGAAAATGAGAACTAAAACTGTAAAAAGAGAAATACAATGAGTCTCTACTAGACTTGTAGTTGTTACCTTGAAAAGGAAAAATGATAACAACTTTTAGCATTTCCCTTATATAGAACGAAGTGACAGTAGGACTGTGTGCTGATGACAGAAAGAAATGGACTATTGATCTAGTTTTGTGAGCCTTCTAAACAACAGGATTAGATCACCACACAAATGATTGTGAAGGTGGCTCGCTTGGAGACTCGACCTGTAGCACAGTTATTGGGCACTAGAGCAGTAAGATGAGGAAAATGATGAGTGTGGACAGAGAATGAAAAGGAGGTAAAGGATGCATAATGTTCAGGACAGGCTATTAATGTATACCTTATGTGGAGCCAAAACTCTGCTCTCTGTAAAACTGACTATAAGAAGCATGCAGATTGGTAATTTTTTTCTTACTTCAAGGTGCAAACTATTGCATCAGTTTCCTGTGCCTAGTTCATACATATGATTTAACACATAGCAGAAGATTAATTTCTGAGGACAATTTAGAATGAATTTCATTTCTGGGCAGAAAATGAACCCTCAGCTAGAAAGCACTAGAAACTTGATATTGGTGTCTGTTTATAGTCAGCTCATGGAATTGGTATTGCATAATGCGCATTTTCAGCTGAAGGTTTACTTATTTCCACCTCAACTGCTTAGCTCACATTCCTGATTGAGTACAACTACTCTGTGTAAGGAAAATCTTCATACTGTAAGTCATCAGTCATTTTGATTACTGCCAAGTAAACCCATTACCTTAAAGTGAGTAAAAATAATACATCATACATGACAAATTCAAATTCACACTAGCTAAAAGAACTGTTATAATAGTTGAATTAATGTGTGGATGCTCACATCAGATATGCTTTTTTGTTAGGTGAGTATAGAAACCATACACTTTGAGGAAAGCATTCATTTAAAACAGATCATTGCAGAGTGATTTTACAGATAGACATTGATTATTTTCCTTCACTATTGAATAACAATGGTATTTCCCATTAATTCAAATCATTATGCTATTCTCAGTAAAAAGGATCTGATACTTTTTAAATTTGTTTTACTAAAGTCCTAAAATATAGATCACTTAAATTGGAAGTTAAACATTTACAGGAATTTAAAATTCTATTATGCACATTGAATTTAATCAACTTCTCTGTGTTAGTATATTTACTACATATGCAAGTCCTCATGTTTTATAGTCAGTTTTGCTGGGCCTATGAGATTTTGGGAAACCACTATTTTGTAACTCACATTTATATTTAGTTTACAGCAGAAAACTAATTGATTAATTCGTATGTGACAATGTTATTGCTAAGCATATCCGATTCCTTATGTTAATTAGTAACTTTGTTATCATCCCTAATGTGAAAACTGTCTAGAATTCTATTTAAAGTAAAACCTTTTTTCCCTTTTTCTCTTGATGAATGTGATGTCAGCATTAAATGTACTACCATGTATTTGAAAAAGGAATGGTTGCTTCTTTAGCCACCCTTCTCTATGCTTTATGGTTTAGATTTGAAATATTCTAAAGGCCTACTGTCCAATTAATGGGGTTTTTGAAGTGAATGGACTTCATGACTATACCAATCCATTTTTTAAATCATAATTTGAAGACACTATTGAGAGGCAATGGAAACAGGATGTGGGACCTCCTTGATGGGAGTGGTCCGTGAAGGACATGATTTTGGAAATCATATCTGTTACATTTTTGCCTAATTTTCTCATTCTCTTTCAGCTTCCTAGCTCCTATGAGGTGAGCATCTTTCCTCTGCCATGCGTTTTTACCTTGACGTTTTTGCACCTCCATCTTCCTAAAAGCAAAACAATCAGCTGAATATGGACTGTCCCCTCTGGAATCATGAGCCACAATAAATGTTTCCTAATGTAAATTGTTGTTCTCAGGTATTTTCTCATGGTAACAAAAAAGTGACTAGCTCATCAAGGAAATATAAGTGATAGGAAGACAGGAACGTTGGTGCTTGCCAGTAGAATAAGCAGACTCCTTTAAAATGTGTTTAAAACGCCATGCCAAGGTTTTTTGGTGTTGTTGTTTTTATTTTGTTTGTTTGTTTGTTTTTTCTCTCACCTATTCTATTTTAGGAAAAAAAAGTCCAGAGTGCCTCATTCTGTAGCCTACATTACTGTTCAATGGCTAGCATTACTCGTGTTTTTTTTTTAATTTTACTGTATTGCCATTATTTCCCACAATTTTAAACTGAGTCTGTGTCAGAATTACTTCTTTTTTTTCCCAAATCCATTTTATTCAAGGATAGAGAGAAAGAAAGAAAGAGAGAGAAAGAAACAGAATTACTTCTTTATAACAGTGTTTTGAGGAAAATTCAAGTCAAATGACTTCATAGAAAACATCAAATGTGTTCTCTAATAGGAAACATTATATACATATAATGCAAATATTATAAGCTATGTAATATGTCCTTATGCACAACTTTCACTTATTTTTTGTCCCTTGTATTTGGAATTTCTTTTTTTTTTATCTCCCCACCTATCCTCATTTTTCAGGAAGCTACTAGCAATGGAACTCAGTAAGGCATGGTGTTTCTGAGCTATATCCCCAGCCCTCCCATCTATCAACACTCCCTCTGTCCTTCTGACTTTTTTAAACAATGAACTCAACAGTATATAGACCCAGCTTGCACTCTCTCTCTCTGTCTCTCTCTGTGTCTCTCTCTCTCTCTATCTATCTATATATATATATTTTGAAACTGTATCTCTTTATGCATCCCAAGTTCACCTCTAATTCATTCCAATTCTCCTGCCTCAGCCTCACAAGTCCTGGGACTACAGACATGTACCACCAGGCAAAATCTGTACTTTTTAACCAAATATTTTTGATGTTCAAAGAGTCTTTTTTTTTTTTTCCACCGGGGATTGAACTCACAACCTCGCACTTGCAGGTAGGCACTTAGGCCACTGAGCTAAATCCCCAGCCCTGATGTTCCAACAGTCTTGATTCCATTTTATTTCATAATGGATGTGTCAGTACATACATGTTTACTACAATTGCAGTCACAATTAATCTCCAACTTTTGTGTCCAAGATAAAGAAATTTCTTTTTTTATCTCTCTACCTATCTTTATTGGTAGGTTGCACTGTATTAACTCTCAATTTTATGCTAAAAGAACATAAGCATTTCATGTTAGGTTACCTTACTGAGTGTGAAACTCTTAACACGTGGGAAACTTGAAGCAATCAAGATTGTTCTCATCGAAAAGATTGGCATGTAGAACTTAATTAAGAAATGGTCAAACAATTGACTTATAGGAGTAGTTAAAAGGATAAAGTTAAATGACTTAATCTCTCACAACTCTTGACACCTAGGAGAAGTTCCAGTAGAATGAGATCATGCTTCAATATAATATCATATTGATAAAAAATATATTGAAACAAAGATTTTGTGACTTGCCTTTGTTTTCCTTCTTGATAAAAGTATATGTTAGTTTCCTTTTTGAGTGACTGAACTTCCTGTTTTCACACAAGTCCTTAGAGAGTAGTCTTCTGTCCCGAGTAGAAATTAGCTTATTAGCAGAATTTTTTGTAATAGATTAATTCAAATTTCAACAAATGGTTATTTTTCACTGTGTGAAATAATCTAATTAAAGCCATGTATCCTCTCATCAGGCAAAAATGTACATATGCACCTGTGCAATATAATTTTTTTCAGGATGATTGACTGATGATAATTTCTGGATCTTGGATAAAAATTTTCAGTTCCCACATAATGCCAGTATTAAGTGCCCACCTGAAAAACAGTATATTGTTTTGTAACCAAGCAGAAACCCATTCCTTAAAATTCACGCTTACATCCTTAGTGTGAAGACACTTTTTTGATTACTAAATAGAATTTACTTCTCATTTTATAAATTCTATTCTGAAATATATACATAGAGAGAGAGAGAGAGAGAGAGACAGAGAGAGAGAGAGAAACAGAGAGAGATTTCAGAAACTTCAGAAGTGTGTTGCTCATAATTTGTTTGTATCTGGGAGACTAATGAATTCTTTGATTAAATTACAATTTGTTACAGGAAGTCAATATGATATACATGAATTTGTGTACATTCTTCTTGTTAGTATCAAAATTTCAGAGAATGCTGACCTTTCTACAGTGAATTATAAAGGAACTATTCTTTCTGAGTAATTTGTTGAATTTCAGTCAGAATATTCTGATAATCTAGTGATGTGAAGATGTCTAGCTATATATCTTTTCTAGCTGTTTGCAATTATACTTGAAAGTTCTTTTGTTGAAATTAGTATTTTTCTTTTCATTCTTAAATAAGATAAAAAGAAAAGACAGAGCTTTTCTCAGAGGTGATTGTATTCATGATTTACAATATCAACATCTATGGTATAACTGGACCAGGAGGTACTCTGACACTTGTCTAGTTTTGATTAAATCAAGCTAGATTTACAAACTGACATTATTTTCTCATTTTAAAAATACTTAAAATCCTGAGAGTCAAATTTCTCAGATAATAAAGAAATATATTTTATTTTTCCCTTGGCACTTTAAATTTTGTGTGCAATTTTTAGATTATAGATTATAGCTCAGTGCCATTTCAAGAAAAAAAAAGTGAGCAATCATAATCTAATATTTGGTACACTGTATTGGTTGAGCCTGTGTCCCCCCAAGGACTTGTAATTTGGAGGGGCTGAATCTGGCATTTGTGATTGGCTTGTTGTCTAGTGCTGGGATTGGTGGTGTGAGTGCTAACATACTGTGTAAGGGTGGAAGGAATGTGTGTCTTCCCTCTCTTGCTCTTTTGTTCTTGACGAGTTCACATGCCTTGCTGTTTAGCGGCCTCCATGACCCACAACATGCAGCCTTGGAACCAACTGAGTATTTACTGAAACTACTAGAAACTGTAAGAAATAAACCTTTCCTTCCTTAATTTTGGGCTTCAAGTATTTTCTCTCAGCAGTGAGTAAAAAGTAACTAAGACAGATTTTGGTACCAGGACTGGGGTCATTGCTATGACTAAACCTGACCACGTGGTTGAAGAGCCTTTGGGAATGGCTTGTGGGAAGACTTTGCAAAGGTTCAGAGATACTACCTGAATGCATAGAGCTGGAATAGCTTAGGTTGTTCTGTATGGGAGATTCCGGTCAGAGCTCAGAAGACCAGAGGCTGATAGAAAGCCTGTCGGTAAAGACCAGGCTCAGGAGATTTCTGCTGGGAAGAAGGATTGCATTGGGTGTTGGACTCCACATGATGTGTGTTATGGCTTGGCAGAAAGTTTGTCTGCATTCTGCCCATGCCCAGAGACTTTGCCTGAGACTGAGATTAAGGGAAAAGGATGATTAGTCTAGAAAAAGAAATTTCAAGGCAGCCTAATATAGAAATGGTGGCCTGGCTATTGTTGGGGGATTTTAGTCAGATTTATTCTGTGAATCAAGAGCAAAGAGCCCACCATGGTGATTTAAAACCTTGTGAATTTGGCCAGGAAACTATGGACTGTAAAGGTGGAGCTGAGACCTCAATTGCTGAGAAGGAACAGAGAAATGAAAAAGATGGCCTGGGGGCATCCCGGGAAGCAGCCAGCCTCCACCCTTTACAGCCTGAAGCCAGCAAAAGCGGAACAGTTTGCTTGGAGGAAAAAGCCACAGAGCACCAAGTTCTGGAGTGGTGACAGAGGCCACAGGAGGTTTCAAAATGGCCATGGCTGCACCATGTTCCAGAATGGTGGTTGCCACACCAGATTCCAGAATGGTAGCAGCATAGAGCAGCTGTTCCTCACAATCAGGTTTAGAGAGCTCAGTGATCCAGGCTGTCGACCCCCTCAGCCAAGAGAGAGAAAGGCTTGGCTACTGCTCCAACTGGCAGCAGATCTTGGCAGCATCCACGTGGCACTGGTTTTAGGTGCAAGAAAAATGCACAGATTCTAGGGCTAAGGCAGCTTCTGCCCTGCCTACAAAGGGCAATGTGTGAAGATGTAAGGGTGAAGCCAAAGAACATGGATTATCCAAGGAAAGCTACAAAAGTCAAACAGAGCGGGTTTAAGAGAGAAGCTATGGAAGTTAAAACCCCTGGAAGTGCTACAGGGGTGGGATCACTCAAGCCTTTTGGAGCTTTCAACCAGATTGCTTCAGATACTGTAGAACTCCAGGACTTAATGTTTGCCCTGCTGGATTTTGGACTTGCTTTGTTATATTCCCCTATTTGTAACTTTTGGAATGGTAATATTTATCTTGTGCCTTTATATGTTGGAAGTGTTTAACCTTTTTCATTTGTACAGGGGGTTACAGAGAAGATTTTGCCATGGATCATGGAGGAGATTTGGGACTTGGGCTTTTCAGCAAAGCTGAAACTATTAGGACTGTGGCAACTCTTGGAGATAGACTAAATGTCTTTGGTATGAAGTATATGCATGAGTCCTTGGGGGGGCCACGGATGGAATGTATTGGTTGATCCTGTGTCCCCCCAAGGACTTGCAATTTGGATGTGGCTGAATCTGGTGTTTGTGATTGGTTTGTTATCTAGTGCTGGGATTGGTGGTGTGAGTGCTGCACCCACCCAGGGGTGGAGTTGTCATACTGTATAAAGGTGGGAGGAATGTACGTCTTTTCTCTCTTGCTCTTTTGTTCTTGCTGAGTTCATGTGCCTAGCTGTTTGGTGGCCACCATGACCCACACCATGCTGCCTTGGAACCAACTGAGTATGGACTGAAACTCCTGGAAACTGTAAGAAACTAACCTTTCCTTGCCTAATTTTGCACATCAGGTATTTTGTCTCAGCAATGAGTAAAAAGTAACTAAGACATATACAAAACAGCAGTTGAAATATTCTTAGAGAAAATGTGAAAAATACAACTTGAAGTTATAACTATTACACTGTTTTTTTAGAAATTACAATCTTTTATGGTTAGTGTTTGGATGGTGTCCCAAGTCTCATGCAGTCATGGAGGGGGCTGAGTCTAGCGTTTGTGTTTGGTTCATTGTCTAGCACTAGGATTGACAGTGTGAGTGCTGCACCCATGCAGGGGCAGGTCACTAGCATACAACATAATGGGGGAAGGAGGTGTGTTTTCCTTCTTTTTGCCCTTTTCCCTCCTGTCACTTGCAGTCACCATGAGTGACTGCCCCTTAGCTATGCCACCCCACCTTGGAACCAGCTGAGTATGCACTGAAAACTCCAAAAACTGTAAGCTATATAAACCTTTCCTTCCTTCATTTTGGGCATCAAGTGTTTTGTCCAGCAGTGAGAGAAAAGTAACCAAGACACAACTCATCTCATTGCTTACAAAATTTGAAATCAGTCCAAATTTTGCAATAGTCTCCCCTGATCTGTGAATACTATATTCCAAGACTAAAACTGGTGCCTAAGACTGCTCACAGTAAAAAACCTTATATAGACCATGTTTTTCTTATGATAAAGTTTAATTGATAAATTAAGCATAATATGAGGTTAATAATAAGAACGAATAATTATGGCATTGCAATGTTATAAAATTATTTAATATTATAGAATAATTATTTCTGTAAGTTTTATTTTAAAACTAATGAATTGTATGTTCATAATAGCTTCAGACTCTGATGGACTTCAATAAGAGAAATTACTGAAAGCAAAGCTATGGATAAGTGGGAACTTATTTAATTGCTACAAATTATACTTGTGGCAATAGTAAAAAATTTTACAAAAATTTATTTTCTGAAATTATATGATTTTGATTTATCTGTGTTTCTGATCTTAAACATAAATTTTTTTCTCTGAAATATGTAATAAAGCAACATATATGGTAATATAAATCATCCAAAACTATACCAGATTGTCTTTTCAAGATTTTAAAAAATGGAGTGCAAGCTTTATTCTTCAGCATTGGAGACAAAGATTTTCTCTTGAGCATATAACAGACATGTTTACTATTTACTACAAAATCTTTGAGATATCTAAATTCACTGTTTCTCTCCTATAATTTTACCTCCTGGATCTGCAATGTGTTACTTACAGGCTATATGTGAGATCGAACCTTACATGTGCCATGTATTTCACATCACAAAGTTTAATTTCAAGGAAGTCACTCATGAAAAATCCATGATTTATATCATTATTATGAATAATGAAGCCTTTTGTCTCTTTGATTCAAGGTAGAATTTTTGCCACCATGCACAAAATGAGGCCAGCTAAATTGTTAATTTGCAAGTAAGGTAATATTTTAGTGCCTCCAACTTCTTAACAATCCATGTTAATAAATCTACCTTCATAAAGACACATACACACACACACACAAACACATACACAAATTTTGACATAGATTCATAGACTTTGCTAATACTTGAGAGAAAGAGTGATAGAGGAAAATAGGACCATGGAATACTATAATTTATAATTTTGACTGTTCTATAAAAGCTCTAAGGGTTTTTTAAAGTAATCTGAATAAAATGGTATATTATTAAGGGTGTTACGAAAATGGTTAGCTTTTTTTTGCATATGTTTTTAATATTTTATAATCAAATTAGTATTATGAAATCTAAACCATTATTGCATTCCATGGTTGAATAGAAGATTTTAGTCACCTTGTATTTCATTTATTCATTATTTTGCTCACATTTTTATTTTAATGATTCAAAGTGGCACAATCTGCATTTGAATTTTTATTCTTAATTATGTGTATTGCCTAAAGGTAAATAAGCTTTTCTAGAAAATTGTGTAACTCTGTTTCTTTAGTTATATATTTTAACCCCTTGAAAATGTTATCTTGCTCACAATTGTTCCTTACATTTCCCATGTATTAAATGATATTTTATTCCTGAGTTCATATAAACAAGATCTTACAGAGTTTTCAGACATCTTAAATACTACACAAACACATGCATCCACATGTAAAGAATTAAGATGTGTTATTTATACATATCACCTCCCTAAAATAAATGTAATCATTATGTACCTCAAATATACATGAAAAAAAAATTGAACCACCCCAAAATGCAAAATTTGTGATTTCTTAAATTGTGTATTATTGCTTAAGGATCAGAACCCCTTTGATGATTATTTGCTTCAATTATAATGCTGCATTAATGGTAACTGCCAATTACAACTGTTGGGATTGTTTTGAAGAATAATTGAATTTATTTGTATGAAGATCTCGTGGGTGTTAAAGTGATATATTGTTTTAAAAATAGTAGTCCTTTCCCTTGTTTTGATCATCGCTCCATTTTTTTATTCCAGACATACAAAATCAGTTTCACTAACCCTTCGGCATAAAAGCTGCTTTACTATCTTCTCCTATCCTGATCTTTCTCCAGTGCATTTGCTAAGCATAGAAATGTTTCCTTCTTAGTACTGTACCATGATGACAAACTTAAAACATTTGAGGAAAGGATGAGTTCAAAGTAATATGAAAAACCTTAAAAGAAAGATAATTATAAAAATAAATGCATTTATAGTTCTTTTCTCAATTATAGTACAAATAAAGTTGTATCATTTAGGAATATACCAAAGTGCATTTAGTCTTGATTCTTAGTAAAAAGAAAATCAAAGATTGCAGTCACAGAGCTTCAGAGATCCATAAAAATTTATTTTTAGGATAATGACAAAATACAAAATATGAATATGACTGTAAATTAGCAAAGAAAGGATGTTTAAGAACACACACTTTTGTGTCAGATCCATGTTCTAATATAGACTCAGATTCTAAGCAGTTGATAGTTTATTTTTTCTTCTTTTATAGTATTGTGGGATATTGTAACAATCAAGTGAAGTGCTTTTGAAGTATTAATTGCAAGCCTGCCAAGTAAGCAGCCAATAATTAATGGCATTTGTCTTAGTTACTTTTCGCTCATTGCCGAGACAAAATACCTGACGCCCAAAGTTAGGGAAGGAAAGGTTTATTCTTACAGTTTCTCGGGAGTTTCAGTCCATAAAGTGGGCTCCAAGGCAGCATGGGATGACGGGGCTACAGTTCATGGTGGCTGCAAGCTGCAAGCCACAATCCGCACTGGCAAGAGAGAGGGTGGCGGAAGAGGAAGCAAGCAAGAGAAAGACCCGCCTTCCCTTATACTGTATCTCAGCTCCACCCCTGGGCGGGTGTAGCAGTCACGTCATTAATCCTGGTGCTAGACAACAAACTGATCACAAGCATCAGACTCAGCCCCATCAAAAGTATGAGGACTTGGGGGTACATAGCATATCCTATACATTCCACCCCTGGACCCCCAAGGAC
>RJWM01049948.1:0-10956 GCA_004363535.1 Dasyprocta punctata
GGGAGAGAGGCTGTGCTGGAAGTATTTTCTTGAAAACCTCTGGAGTTTGTTTTGTCACAAAGCGTTACACTTCGGAAGAATAAGCGATTCGTTCCTCTTCTGTGTCACAGCTGCAGAAGGAGCGATTATGTAAAAGCCTTCCCATGAGGAATCGGGAGTGCACTACAGACACTCACAAGAACCTTTATTCTATTGCTAACTTGCTTCTGTTAGCTTGTATTTTAACTATTCATTAGCACCTTAAAGATTGCGAGAGGGTTTTTTATTGTTAAATGTACTGTGAGGAGTCATTGTTGTGTGTGCACTAGTATATTGCTGTTATCCTCTCTACAACATGTATTAAATTCATTACTTAGGTAAGTTTGCGACACAGTCAACAGGCGCACGTCAAACCAGCTGCATGTTGGGGCATAAATGAACCAAGTCCACCAACGCCATCTGTGAACCATATCATGACCATCAGAAAAAGCAGTTTTCCTTTGATGGACACATCGAGCCGCTATTCCATGACAGAAAGCAAGTTGTTCCTTCTGCAGGATACTATTGAGCCATGCAAAAAGAAAGCACAGTATTTGTGATGAGTTAAAATGGACTCTAATTATGCACAGTTTGATATCAATGACATAAAAGCAATTATGGTTTAATCAAGCAAAATGGCATTGTTGGTAGCTTCCACTTATCATTCCTAAATTACCATGCTGGCAAAAGTCAAGCCTTTACTGCTGCCCTGGAAAATCAATCAAATAGTCCATTTACACAATCCCCTCGGAGTGTCTGAGAAGGAGATCGTCACACCTGCAGAGCACAATTAATCCACAGCCTTGATTTTTAGTTTCTCTTCCCATAGCAAACCTCATAAGTCAGGGCTGAACTTCCCAAAGTTTAATAGAACCCCAAATCTCTTTCTTTGAACCCCAGTCTTTGTTAATTCATTTATTAGTCAGAATTCACAATTTCTTGCATATCAGAGTGACAGGTAAATAACACCATTATGAAAATTCAGTCGAATAGGATGGTCTGACCCAGTCACTTCTACTACACAAAACCAGAAACATACCTGAAAGAATTCCATTTGTTCAAAACCTTCCTAGAATATATAATGTACTTTAAAGATTTAATAAGTCTGCTAATAAAAATGGTAGTTGACATTATGCAGTAATTAATAGGACTGATCACTCTCTTCATGCATGTTAAGCTACGTGGTTTTCACAGAAAATTAACATGGTAATCATTGTCTTTCTCTTCACTCTTCTCAGATTAATTGACTTACCAAGGTGAAATGTACAGCAAGTTCCAGAGAGGATGGGAACGCAACACCATGCTTCCACACGGTTAGCCACTATGGTATGTGGAATGACTAGTGTAGGCTTCATGTCTAGGAATAATAAATCAGACGCTTAATGAGTTACAGACTTATGCCAGGACCACCTTCATAGACATGAACTCCCTCTGTGGGACACATTAAATATAGCAGGTATAAGAGACTGAGTGTATGATATGTGCTGGGGAGAGCAAACAAGTGGCTTAGAGGTTGCGTTTTTGTTAATTTGGGGATTTTAATAAGATTATACAGAAGGGAGAATAAAAATTGTCAGTTATTTCAATCATAAAAAGCCTTTTAAATGTTGTTTTACAACTTTTTCTACACAATATGGATGCATAAAGAAATTTGAAATATGAGTTCTGAAAAAGAAATGGACCTATAAACCTAAGTTATCTGGATTTCAGCTTTTTCATCTGCAATATTTGTACATGACTGGAACTCACACTCGTTAAGGTATAGAGTGACATTGCACATAAAACACTAAGTATGATGCTTGACAAAGAGTACACCGCAAAAACTGCTTGGTAGGCTTTCGACTAAGACCAAGCGATGCGTGCCACAAAGTCAAAGATTACTGTTAGTATCGTCTATAGCTACCATTTCAATTTGCTTTCCTGCCTATGTCTAGATTGGGAGTATTTTCTCATGTTAATAAATACTCTTCAGAAGCATTAGAAACGTAATGTTTTCCCTCCTTTCTCTCTCTTCAGTTTTAAATATGCTATAATAAATTTCCTCATAAATAAGTCATTTTATAGTCTTCCTATTTTTTTCTTATAAATTTCCAAAAGCAAAATGAGACTTTTAATGTAAATTTCTAAATAAGTGTCTAGAGAAAGTGTGCCACTCAGGTAATTATCTGGGATATAAGGATGTGAAAGTCTATGGAATTAAATTATTATAATTATTTTTAGTACATGACAATTTAGGGAAAAATGGCAACTCATTTTAATTAGATGTGCTTTATACTAAAAAAATTGAAATTTTACACAGCAAAATTTGTATCTCTCTTATGTGAATTTCCTATAGTGTCTCCATTTTTTTATAGGAGCACTTTCAGTTTTTACTTACTGATTTGTATATTAATGCATCCATTGCATTTGACAAATATTTATTATTGGCATACTCCAGGCCAGTTTTATAACTTTTGTCACATAAATTATCAATGCATCTTGTTTTCAAATTTTGAAATCATATTTCATAATGTTTACTATGTACATTTTTAGTTTTTATAAAGGTAAACCTATAAATTCTTCCCTTTGGCTTCTGACTTTGGTACTAAGTTATAAGATGTTTTCACTTATGTATTTCTATTTTTTTAATTACTTTATTTCTCATATTAAATATTTAAACTATCTGGAAATTATTTCATGGAAAGTTACAAAGTAAGAATCTAACACAAACATATTTCTTCTTAAATATCCAGTTATTTAGTACATTTTCTTCACAAGTTTCATTCTTCTATGATATTTGCATTAAATATAATTCTCTTACATTCACTAGAATGTTTTTCTACTTTGCTAGTTCTCTTTTAATAATCTCTTTATACCTCTTATAACAGTAACTTTCTGTTGTCATTATTTTTTAAAATATCTTATTTTCTGGTATTTATACCGTCATATTCTTTTTATTGTCATTCCTCCAAAACACTCTTACCTGAGATTTTAGGATCATTTTATTTAGTGTGAGAAGAAACAAATTGGGATTTTAGCTAGAATTAATTTCAAGAAGCTATAAGGTAAATTGGGAAAATGTATCTCCTTATAATATTTATATTTCCCAGTACTAACATGGTAAGTCTATTTATTAATTAGAGCTGTTTCTCATATCACCTAATAAATTTATTGTTTTTTCCATTTCTTCTTAATTTTTCTAAGTTATTTGGTGTTTTTGTATTGTCATGAATGAGATTTTTCCTTTTTTTATTTAAGAGAAAATGGACACAGAAAAGAGAAACCAAAAGCAAAAGAGATAAACAAACAACAACAACAAATTCGATATGATAACATTATAGGTTCACAAAATGAGGTGATTGGGATTTGACAGTAGTTGTAATATTGCATATCGTTACCTTCAAAGGGGTTGTTCAGATTAACAGATATAGACATGTAAAATTGATCTAATCATATGAATATTAACTGTTCTTTTTCAATACCTAATGCATTTAGTAATATAGTCATTTTAACTATCTTATGTATACCTATTTATAAATTTATGTGTTTTTCCTTTTCCCTTCCTTCTTTCCTTCTTTCCCCTTAGAATACCTCTTGTTGTCTTTAAAATAACTGCCCATATCATCAGGCCTAATATAATCAAATAAAATAGTCCAGAATAAAACCAATAAAAAATAAAACAATGGTCACAGAAAAGAGAAACAAAAAGCAAAAGGGACCAACAAACAACAACAGCAAATCCAATACTGTAACATCTTAGGTTTACAAAATGAGATGATTGGAATTTGACATTGTATATCATTACCTTCAAAGGAGTTGCTCAGATTGACAAATACAGACATGTAAAATTGATCTAATCATGAGTATCAACTGTTCTTTCTCACTAGTTAATGCATTTAGTAGTATAGTCATTTTAACCATCTTATGCATACCCACATATAAATCTATGTCTTTTTCCTTTTCCCTTCTTTCTTTCCTCCTTTCCCCTTGTAATACCTTTTGTTATTTTCAAAATAACTGCACATGCCATCGGGCCTAATATGATCAAACAAAATAGTACAGAATAAAACCAATAAAAAATAAAACAATGGAAGCAATACATAGTAATACAACATTGATTTCTATAATGCCTCATGTTATCTTCTAAGCAGTTGTCTATATCATCTGTTATAATACAATCAAACAAACCAAAATAGGTTAAAATCACTCAAAACAGAACAATGAAAGCAATACAAGGTTTCAAAACAAGGTGATCAAATATCAATAAAGGCTACCCTAATATATTTTGTTATCTTTGAAATAGCTGTCTATGTCAACATATATAATAAAATTAGGCAGGTTGAGATAGAATAAGATCAAACTAAACAGCTCATTGAAAACAATACTGGACTCAAATCCTGATGATGAATTATTCAATTGTCTGCCCCTCTCAGTGATATCCCTCTGCCACTGTTTCTGGAGCTGTGGACTTTTTAATCTCTCTCTAGAATGCCTTTCAGCATTCTTTGTAGGGTTGGCTTGGTTGTCATAAATTCTTTAGTTGTTCTTTGTTGTGGAAGTGTCTTGTTTCTCTGTTGATTTTAAAATATAGTTTTGTAGGGTACATCAATCTGGGTTGGAAGTTGTTTTCTTTCAGGGTTGAAATACTTCACTCCAAGCTCTTCTTGACCCGACAGTTTGTGTTGAGAAGTCCTTTGCGATTCTGATGGGTTTTCCTTTGTAGCTGATCTGCTTTTTTTCTCTAATAACTTTTAATATTCTGTTTTTGTATTGAATTTCTGGGATCTTGATTATTATATGTCTGGGTGTAGGTATATTTTGGTTATGTCTAGCTGGAGTTCTATATGCTTCACTTATCTGAAAGTCACTTCCTGTTCCCATGCTTGGCAAGTTTTCTGAAATTATTTCTGTAAGTAGGCTTTTAATTTGATTTGTATTGACCCCTGCTTTTTCACTCACACCTTTTATTCTTAAGTTATATTTCTTTGGGTTGTCTTACAGCCATTGTATTGTTACTTCCAGGTTTCTTGTTATTTTTAAGAGATCTTTCCTTTCACAATCACAAGCTGCAAACCTGTCTTCAAGGTTTGAAAGTCTATCTTTAGTTTCCTTCAGGTGGTTTTGCCAACTTGCATTGAAGTTTTTGGTTTTCTGGTAATCTTTTTTGATCTGTTTCATATATTCTAAATCTTTTTTGTATTGTTCGTTCCAGGTTTCCCTCATTTTCCTATGCTCTATTTTTTCATCTATGTCTCCTTTAGAGATGCCTAGCAATTCTTTTATTATGCTTTTCATTTCTTCTTTTAGTTGAGTTAGTATTTCTGTTCTAATTTCTTTTATAGCCTCATGAGGCTGTTTCTTTACTTCAGTTGTCATCACCTCAGAGACTTTAGTTGTGGGATTCCCGACCTCTTCTGCATTTGCTTCTCCTGGATTTGTTCTGCTTGGATTGGAGGTCAGAGACTGCCTTTTGCTTCTTTGTCTTGACATATTCCTGGGTTGTTCTGGACAAGTGTGTACCAGGGATCTTGGTATTCCTCACATTGTCTGTAATTTCTCTAAGGTTAGACTGGTTCTTCTAGCCCGCGCTGATTGTGGATATCTGATGGTTACCACTGGGTGCGCTGTTACAGCGCTGTTCTCTGCATTTCCCCAGCCCACCTCCACTCCCTGATGTCTGGTACAGTCTGTGGGGGCAGGGCCACAACCTGGGAACCTGGGCTGGTTATCCGCAAATCTTCCACTATCACCCCTAGGGCGTGTGTGGAGTCGTGGTCTCCAGACTGAGCTGGTCACCTGCCAGGACCCTCTGGGACTCGGTCAGAGCAACCTCCATGGAACTGTGCCCAACTAGGAGTGGCTCCGGCCCCAAAATGGCTGTCAGTCCCTTGCTCTCCCTCACAGGGTTTGGGGTTTGTTTCACTCACCATCAGCCAGTTTAGTCTTCCAGGTCTGCTCCCCCTGTCCACCACCACTCCCCTCCAATGCTGCCCCCCAGGGCAGAGGCCTCCAGGGTCACTGCTGCCACTGCAGCTGCAGCACTTTGATCGTGCATCCCCAGGTTCCAGCAACTACTTTTCACAGAGTGGGTCCGGTTCCAGGCAGAGGTGCCGCCAGCCACCAGCCTCCTTGTCTAAATGCCTCTTTCCACTCTTTCTGTGGGCTTCAATTCTCACTTTAGATTCTTCCTGGGTCCAGAGGACCCACCTCCCTCCTTCTTTTCTTCCCCATGTTGCTATATTCCAGCATCTGGACGGTATCTTTCAGGGAGGCTGCTTGCCCTGCTGTATACCATTCCACCATCTTGTCCCCTCCATGAGATTTTTTCATCATAGTTCATAATTACTTGTCAATATATTGCAGCAGCAAACAGAAACACGGACACATTACCAAGGATTTGGAGGCAGATTTATTTAATGTCAATAGGCATTGACCTCAGGAAATATGTCAGGCCCCCGAGGCTCAGACAGGGAGGTTTTTATGGGGTTGTTGCGAAGAGGAAGTAGAGAGGCAGAATGGCTTGTCCACTGGGGATCGAGTTATTCCAATGTGTATCACAGTAACCAGCTGTTCATCACAGTGAGCAGCCATTTCTGGAAAACAGAAGTTACAGGAACTGTAACAGGAACTGAAGTAAACCAGGGGTTACCTGGGCAGCTAACAGAAGTAAGTACACTGTCTGGGAGGCCATTTTCTGCTACAATATAATAAACTACTTCATTTTTATCAATTTTTAAGTTTTTTGCTTACTTTTGAGGCGTTGTCTAGTTAATCTTATCATTTGCAAATAAAAATAATTTTCTTTTATTCCTCTACTCATACTTATCAACTCTTTTTCTTAACTAATTATCATAATTAAAACTTCTGTAAATCAGCAGTGGATCTATGAGGAATTCAGGTGTTGTTCTTATTGTTTGTAATCCTTTGATTGTTTCAGTATTGAGCATGTTATTTTATATTTTTTAATTTTATTAATATTCTCCTTCCATTTCTATTTTCAATAAAAACATTCTTTTTCCCAAAAGATTTTTGGATTTTTTTTTTTGGTAGAAGCTTTCTTTATAATAGCCAAAAGAAAAAAAATCCAGACACTAAATACCTCTGTCAAGAGAATAAAGCAGTAAAGTGGGCACATTTTACCGCAGCGTTAGGACTGAGTGATTATGGCTGTCTGCATCAACATGAATGAATCCCATCAGTGATGCACGTGGAGAAAATGTTATCATAGACACACTCTAACCCGTATTTAAAACATTCTTATAGCAAAAATAGGCTCTGGAGTGTGTGCAATGCTTTTTTTCCTCATGTATCTGAAGGACGCGTGTCTTTTTTCCCTTTGGCCCTTGTGGGCATATTACATGAATAGATTTTCTAATATCAAACTATTCTTTCAATGCTGAAATAAGCCCTGCATAATCTTGGTTTATTATTCCCATATTATGCTACTGAATTGGTTCACTTAATATTTTATTCGGATTTTTAAAGTCTATATTTGTGTGAAATATTAAAAGCTATTAGAGAAAGGAGACAGATTACCTACAAAGGAAGGCCCTTCAGAATCACGACGGACTTCTATATTTGTGTGAAGTTAGTCTGTTGTTTCTTTTATTTCCATCAGGTTTTGGCAATAGACTCATGTCAACCTTGTTTAAATAAGTGAAAAAGATTTCTATCACTTCTGTACTTCGCACAATGAGGAGAAAACAATGGCCTGTTCTCTAAAGGCTGAATGGAAGCAGCAGCAACATTCCTGGATGTGCATTAATGGATCACAGTCTTACTTTCTCGGATATCTACAATGTTTATGCTTCTATCCTTAGGAGTTTAGTATTAGAGAAGCCCTTTTCTTTTCTTGTTTAGGTAAATATCTTTTTTTTTACAGTAACTGGGTATATGTAGATTTTTTTTAAATCCTTAGAAGTTGAAATACTTGCCAGGATATGTCTAGGTATCTATCTTGTTTAGTTACTCTTACCAGAATTTCTTGATCCCTTTCAATCTGAAGATTTAAATATCTGTTAGCTCTAGAAAACTTACTAACCTTTTTATTTCCCAATTATTGCTTTTCCCACATCCAATCTGTTCTCTTTTTCTGGAATTTTTATTGTATTTATATTAGATCTCTATTTCTTCTCTTTTCAAAACTGTTTTGCATTTTTTTTATCCCTTTTTCCCTTGCCTTTATGTACTGGATGAATGTTCCATGGCTATCATTTACACCACTGACTGTATTTTCTGCAAACCCAAATTGGTCTTTACTCAGGTTCGAACTATGCAAATCAGTTGGGGTTTTTTGCCATCTCTGCTTTCTTTCCTGCTCTTCATGATCACCAGTTTATTTCTGTAGACTTGATGACTTCTTCTCTGTCTTAAGATTACAAATTGAAAACAAGCGTTTTCTTCTTACTGTCTTTAGCAACAGCCAAAATCTGAGAAAGCATTTGCTCTGGTTCTTGCTGTAGGTGCCCTCTTTGAAGCAGCAGTATCTCTTCATACGTCTGATGTCTCTCATTTGTTTGCACATCCTTAAATAGACATCTGTACTGATTTGGATTTAGGAATGGAGATGGGTGCTATCAATGATTATTTGGAATTTGTCCATATTTTTCAATTCAAGATAAAAATTGAAATGGAAGCCTTGGACTTCCTGTGCTTTTCCAGTGGAGCACAAATCCTGAAGAGACTGGGTCACTAAGCCACAGCTGGAGGCAGAGGCAGTGACCTAAGGCAAGGAGAGTGGTTCTCAGGTTGGCCTTGAACTCCGGGGTTTGCAGAGAGCCAGGCATTACCTGCAGCAGCACCCAGTTCTGTGTGTGGCATAGCTTCTTCTCAGCCAAAGGTACTTAAAGGGAGGGAGGTTGGGCCAAGAGCATCCTCCTTGACTTCCCAGCCCTCCAGTGGAGAATCTTGGTTGATAGCAACCCATCCTTCCACTGAGGCCCCTCTGCACAACAGTTTATAAACCTTCTGGTGAATTGTTGCCTTCTTTTCATATTATCCAATATCTATTTCCCATATTCCTGTTTGGCTATTTTCCAGCCATGTAGGTGGATATCTAGGAAAGTGGGGGACTTCTCTGTGTCCCATTAGTTTCCTGTCCAGGAATCCTTTAATTCCTTTCTAGCTGGTGCTTAAGGAGATGCCCCTGTCTACTGCTCATGGGCTGGGAAGGAAGCAACTTCAACCTTTTTTTTTTTTTTTTCAACCTTCTTTAGGAACACAATAGAAAATGATCTTCTTTAGTTAGGGAGCCTAGCCAGAATATTTTTCTTCTGTTAGTACAGAGGTCTTCCCAATGTGTCTTTCTTTTCTTGATTGAGAAAAATAAAACAGAAGTTCAGAAAAAGGCTGTAGTGGTAACTGAGCAGACCATTTTTGAGTTATTGGACTTCTACAGTATTGGACAATACTGCGTTCATTTCTGTAATCTATACACAGGTAGCATATGTTCTCTGGTTTATGATAAAAGGTTGCCTCCAGGTATTGAAGACAAATTCTTTGATTTTTAACCTATTGATAGAGCTCTATCCTATGTGTTTATACTTCAGCAAATGTTTATATTTCTTTTCTCTAGTCACTTAAGAAATATCCATTTATCCTTCAAAATTTAGCACAAATGTCACTTTGGAGTTTCCCTTGATGTCTTATCCCTTGATAAATGCCTTGTATTTATTCTACCATAACTCTCATCTCTTTTCGTTGTAATTATCCAATTCCCTATCTCTTTTTCCTGACTAACTGCCCATCCCTGGAGAGCAGGTATTGTGTGATTTGTTTCCATTACCAGTACTAGCATGGTGTCTGGCACATGAGTATGTACTCAACTAAAGTTTTCTGAATAAGTGGTACGTAGATCTCACTCCCGGCATACAGTTGTTGCCAAGACAGATAAAAACAGTACCTTGAGAGGGCAAGATTTTCAAGCATAAAAAGCCATTAAAAGTAAGAGGAAAGACCCAAGAGGTAGCATGGGAAACCTTCGCCATCATCAGGAAAGAGAAAGGCCAAAGATATTTAGACCAGAGAAATCATTCTCATGTATGAAACATTCATTCAGGAATCAGACAAATGCAGCAGATATTTATTTTATACCACAACACTGAGGTCTATAAAATTTAACTTTATTTTGATCACTGACTAATGAAACAATTTAACAAATACAATATGTGATTCTGTGAGTTTCCTCTGTTCAGTCCAGGAAACTGGCATTTCCAGGATTCTTCCTTTCCTCATTTTTTCCTCTTCACATGCTCCGGAGGCAGTGCAGATTCTCGGGGCCAGCTTTAGAGAAAGGACTGTGGTCAGCTGCCATCCACTACTCTGTCTGGGTTTCTGGGAGGCTTGATCCACAGGACTGTGGGCAATGCCTCTGAACTTTGCTGCCTTAGCTATTGAAGAATTCATGCCCAACCATGTCCTCTGCCTGCCAGGTGCCTGTGCACTCAGCCTGCTATGAAACCATCAGCGATTGGCCAAACTGTCAGTGATTACCCTGCTCCCAGTCAACCGTTAGTCACCTTGTAAGGAACACGCGAACTTTGGAGGTTTCCTCAATGCACACTGAGGCCACATAGGCTGGGGCAGGGGAGAGTGGAGAGCTGTCTTAGCTCCCTCTCTGCCTGTACCCCCCTTGCTGCCACGTCTGCCCACCGTAGCTGCCCAGCATGCACAAGAGCAATCAGCAAGACCATCTCCTCTTACAATCCCAGTAACGAAAAAAGAAACACATTTGCTCAGCTCTGGAATCCTCATATCTGCTCCCTGGGAGTCTCTGCTTTTCCCTCCACTGCACCCTAAGAGGCAATCGGTGAGAGGCCTATTTCTTGGGGATCCTCACTAAAGATTCCTTGTCTTAGTTTCCTCTCCAAATTTCCTTTGAGCCTCTCTCCAGATCAGAACCTGTCCTAACTTTTCTCTCTTTCTTGGGGACTCACAGTCTCCCCATCTAACATTTATGGC
>RJWM01049949.1:0-10933 GCA_004363535.1 Dasyprocta punctata
GTAATGGTGTAGCAGTGTGCAGTTCCCCAGGGTTCCAATGACAAGCAGGGAAAGGAAGATTATTCCAAATATCAAATTCATGGAGGTCATTCTATTACTGTCCAGGACTAAACCAAAACATGAAAAATAAGATATTCTGTATGGAAAGATAACTTGGGGGGCATTTCATAGAAAAATAATTTTAAATTATTTACTTCACATTAACAGTCTTGTGCATTTATTCCTAAGACATAATATTTTCTTATTAAGAGTTTTCCAACAGCTCAGGTGTTTCTTGACCTAGCATTTCCAGTTTGCGGTCCTCCGTGCATAAAGCCTAATCTGTTTTCACTTACTACTCACACCATGATGTATTCACAAGAATATTTTACTTTTTAACAGAAGCCATTTAAGCATGAAGAATTTTTGTTTCCTCTAAATATCAACAATGATAATGACTCAATCTCACTGTTAAAACTTACTTTCCTCATATTATGTAGCTGTACTGTGACACACAGTGGTGTTCATTCATACATACACGTATATATGCCTTATTTGAAATCTGCTAAATGATTGTTTGATTATGATAAATTCTAATTCATGTGAAAATATTTTTATATGCACCTATATTATTTTTGAAACAGGATTCATATTTTAACAAAATAGTGATGCACTGAGTAATTTCTTCTAACCAAGTTCATTTTACTGAAGGGAAACAACACGGAAAGTGGTCTGACATAATCACACACACAATGTTTGCAATTTTTTGGTAGCTAGCATCACATCATAAGTAATACTGGGCTTATCTCTAAGCTACTTTTAAACAAGCTTAAAATTTAGATTAAATAGCCAGGCGTGGTGGCGCACGCCTTTAATCCCAGCACTCGGAAGGCTGAAGTAGGAGGAGTGTTGTGAGTTTGAGACCCGCTTGGGCTACGATGTGAGCGCAAGGCTGGCCTGAGCTACATAGTGCAAACTTGCCTTGAAAAACTAGGGCTGGGAGTTTGGCTCAGTGGTGTAAGCACCTATCTGGCAGGCGTGAGGCTGTGAGTTTGATCCCCAGTGCCACCAAAAAAAAAAAAATTAGATTAAATCATTGATACACCATTTTCTGGCACCGTATAAACTAGTCTTCTTTAGCTTCTACAACATTGACTGTTTCTTATTTTAGAAAAACAAAAAGAAGGTAGTAAGCACATCTGGAATGATCCTAAAATAAAAAAGAAAAACAGAAACTGGAATTCTGGGAAATCAGCCTGGTACATTCATATAGCAAATACACAAAAAAGAACTTAAAAACAAAATTAGAAATTTTGCACTCTGATAAAATGTCCCAAATCGCAGTTGAATCCAAAATGTGCTGGCATCTGAATCCCTCAAGTTTAAAGTTAAGTTTTCTTGGAAGTCAGCTTCCCCAGTGTCAGGTAGGATAACTGTCCCACACCAATCAGCATATGATATCTGTGTGTTTTCCCAGTAAACTTTTGAAACCCAAGTGAGAGAAAAATCATTATGCTGAAATTTTTTCATTTTGTTTTACAAAAGTATGGCTGATTTGGAGAACTCCATCACACTCACTATCACAATCACAGAACTTTTACTGAAGCAATAATACCGCTATATAACTTTCCCTGTGATCCCTGTAGCATAGGTTGACTAGCAGGATCACTGAATCAAAGGTGCAAGGCTCCTAGATAGCAAACTTCATCACTGCTTGGAACAAACACCCTCAACCATTATCCCTCCCTCCTGTGTGCCTGGGAGCCCAGACGACTCACTGTTCCACACTGATGACTCGACCAGACTCAGACCGGGTGCCAGGCATTCTCCTGCAGACCCTGCTTCCCAGGCCAGGATAGAAAGGTTCACCCAGCACCGTCCTGCATCTAGGGCATCAGGGGGAGATGGAAGCAATAACACCCAGATTGTGTGGGCATGGACCTGCAGAGCCGGAGATATGCTGCCCTCAGTCCCCACAGAGACACAATTATCAGCTCAGCTGTAATTTCACTGACAGCGAAAGATCATAAAATTGAAATGAATGTACAGAACGGACAAAACAATTTTTTTTTCAAAAGGCTTGCATGTAGATCTCATTTCCCAGAAATAATTAAAAGTTCCTATGGGCATCCCTGAAGAAAGAGAGTTTCAATGTTTTGGAGAAACTTCCTTATCATAATCCCGCAGGCAGACAGAGACTAAATTGTGCAGGAGGAGAATGTTGGTAACTCACAGATGAAGAAATCACAGTGAAGTGTGTATAATTTTAACTGATATATATATATCTTGACTGTTGAACATACATATATGATTTCAAATATTTTACTGATATAGTTAATGTATACACAATCTTACAAAATTTTGGGAATAACACTCAACATATACTATGTTAGTCCTTTTCAAGAATCCAAAATATTGTTATTGACTGGAATAATTATTTTCAGTAAAGCCCTTAAATTTATCTCCACAAATTAACAACAAACATCTCCCCTTCTCACCTCAGACACCAAATACTGATCACTAATATTTTACTTTTCTGAGCTGATTTTCTTTTTGAGACAGATTCTCACTATGAGGTTCCAGCTTGTCCTGAACTTACTATGTTGCCAAGACCGGCATTAGACTCTCAACAATCTGCCTGACTCAGCCTCTCAAGTGCTGAGACTGCAGATGTGCACCACCATCCTTGGCCTCAATTGTTTTATATTCCAAATATACCTGGGGCCATGGAGTGTTTGTCTTTCTGTGCCTCACTTATTTCACTTTACATACTATGTTCTGAGTTCATCCACCTCTCACAAACAGGTCTGCATTGTAACACTGAGTAGTATCATAAGGGGTGCACACACCCCATTTTCTCCATCTGCTCATTCACTGAAGGCCACTTAACACTGACTATGCTTCTTAATCATTGTGGATAATACTGCAGAAATCATGGAAGTGAAGGTAACATTTCAACATTATAAATGACTTTTTTTTCAGATAAGAAGTGTGATGCAAAAGTGGAATAAATGTTAAAATAAAATTATGCGAGGAAAATATGTTGCCACTAGTCCCCTTCAAAATACGTGCCCCATGCTTCAAACAAATATATTCTGTCATTCTTGTCACTTTGTGGAGCTTCAGAAGTCCTCTTTCATGAGTATCTCTACTTGCATGGTTACAAGCACCTTGATGCCCAGCACTGATTCAAAACATTTACCTTTGCTGGTCATTTTGACTTTGGGGAAGAGCCAGGGTTTGCATTGTACCAGATCCAGAGAATAAAGGAGATGAGACAGGCTGTAATACATTTATAACCTGCTTTACAGTAGGACGGCTGTCAGCAGCAGCATTCAACTAACTTTTTATCACATCTTTAAAGAACTCATGAAAGAATTTCTATAACTGCTTCTAAAAGTTGCAGGAATGGGATAACTGAGTTTGAAGGGAGGGGGAGATTTTCAGGGGATTTGGGATTATGTGTCTTTTATTCTAATAAATTGCTAAGTGTAAATACTCATCCTATATTTCTACCACACCACATATGTGCTTATAGTAGTGAGTTTGAGGGAATACATCGTAGTTTGATTTTTAAATTCTTCAGAATCTTCAATACCATTTTCCAAAATGGTTGTTATAATTAATATTTTCACCAGTAGTGTATAAGGACCAACTTTCTGACACATACGTTTCAATATTATGCCCTTTTTCTTTGTTCAATTTTTTCATTTTATTTTAAAGAGAATAAAAAAAACAGAACAGAACAAAGCAGATCAGAACAGAACAATGCAAGCAACACAGGACTTCACAAAAAGACAACAGGAAATCAACAGTGGCTACCATAATGTCTCTTGTTTTCTTCAACATAGCTGTCGTTATTCTCATACACAATGAAATCAAACAATAGGTTACAGACTAAAACAAATAAAAACAAAAGAATGAAAGCATTACAGGACTTCAAAACCAGATAACAGGAAATGAACAATGGTTACTATAATGTCTCATTTTCTTCAAAATAGCTGTTCATACCATCACACACAATAAAATCAAACAAAACAAAACAGAATAAAACCAATTAAACAAAAGAATGAATGCATTATAGGACTTTGAAACAAGATAATGGGAAACCAACCAGGATTATTTTCAAAATAGCTGCCCATACCGTCAGACACAGTAAAATCTAACAAAGCAAGACAGAACAGAACCAAACTTAACAAAATTGTGAAAACATTACAACAGTTCAAGACAAGACAATAAGAAATTAATACGGGTTACCACCTTCTCCTCCTAGGTGTTTCCTCTCCTATCACTCTCATAATATCCATTGTGTTTCTGGATCCCACTAACTCCTTCTGTTTTTTATGCTAGTGTTCATCCGTATGAGTTCAAACTGTTTCACCCATGAACATGACCCCCAGTTACATCCATTTACCTACAGGAGCCTTGAGATTAACCTACTTTATGGCTGGGTAGCTTTCCATTGTATGAAAATACCATCATCTTTCTTATCCATTCTGCAGTTGATGGGCAAGTTACCCTTGCTTTTTTTCTGGTCTCTTGTCAATTGAAACCATTGTCGTCCCCGTGAAAATTTTCAGTCTATGAAATTCCTTTCGACTTAAATGTGCTTCTTATATACAGATGTATCTTGATGGATCTTGTTTCTTGATCCACTCTCCCTGTGTTTCTTTTTATTGCTGACTTGAGGCCATCTACATTAATGGTTACAACTGGCATACATTTGTTCCTCTCTGCCATGCTTTCCTCCTGCTGTTGGCCCTTCACTTTTCCCCTTCATTCAATTACCTACTCTATTTCACGATCCTCATCTGCTGCTGTTCCTGGAAACATGGTCATCTTGATCTCTCTTTAGAATATCCTTCAGCAATCTGTAGGGTTGCTTTGGTGGTCATGAATTCCTTCAGTTGTTCTTTTTCATGGAAGTATCTTATTTTTCCATCAATTTTGAAAGATAGTTTTGCAGGGTACATCAATCTGAGTTGGTACTTGTTTTCTTTCAGGATTTGAAACACTTCACTCCAAGCTCTTCTTGACTTGATGGTTTGTGTTGCCAAGTCTACCATGATTCTGATTGGTTTTACTTTATAGGTGATCTGTTTCTTTTCTCTTTTTTAATATTCTGTTCTTGGGCTGAATTTTTGGCATCTTGATTATTATATGTCTGGGTGTAGATTTACTTTGGTTATGGCTAGCTGAAGTTCTATCACTTATCTGTATACCAAATCCTTTACCTATGTTTGGGAAGTTTTCTGCTATTACTTCTGTAAATAGCCTTTTTATTTCATTTGTGTTGAACCCCCTGCTTCTTCATTAATACCCAAAGATTTCTCTTCAAAGATTTCTCTTTGCATCATCTTGCAGTTGTCGAATTGTTGTTTCCTGGTTCCTTGTTATTTTTAAAAGTTCTTTCCTTTCGTGATCATGAGCTGCAGTGCTGTCTTCAAGGTCTGAAAGTCTGTCTTCAGTCTCTTTCAAGCAGTTTTGCCAGCTTTCAGTTGACTTTTTTAATTTCTTGGATATCTTTTTTAATCTGTTTCATGCATTGTAATTCCTTTCTATATTGTTCATTCAAAGTTTCCATTATTTTCCTATGCTCCTCTTTTTTTATTTATGTCTTCTTTAGGTATGCTGAGCAATTCTTTATGTTTTTCATTTTTTCTTTTACCTGAGACGTTATTTCTGATTTGATTACTTTTACAGTCCCATAAAGTTTTTTCTTTACTTCATTTGTTATACTCTTCGAGGTTTCACATACGCAGCTTCCATTTTATTCCATGACTGTATCACCCAGACTTGTTCTGTGTGGGCTGAAGGTCTCAAATTACCTTTTGCTCCTTCATCTTGACATTCTCCTGGGTTCCTCCCAACAAGCTGGTTGTTGGGATATCAGGGACCTGGTCTAGATCCCCAATCTCCCAAACGAGTGTATGGTGAAAGCTTAAATAAATGAGACAAGTGGTATGATTTTAGGGCTCCAGGAGGATCAAAACCCTCTGCAGAGTTCTTCACTCTGAGGCTATGATGAGGGCTAAGACAAAGAGCCTCTCCGGGCTGCCTGTGTTTATTGCCATTACAAAGAGAGGGGGTATTGAGGAAAGCATGGGAAATGAGTAGGACCATGGGAGTCACTTCAAAGACTTCTCCAAGTAGTAAATTGTGCCAATTAAGAAGAACTGTCTTAGCTCCACGATGACACTTATGGTGGGAATGAAACTGCAGGAGTGAGATGCATGCAGCTGCAGTCTCTATCTACTTAATTGATTGTGGAGCCAAATGTCTTCAGCTGTGGCCTTATCCTGCCCTTTGAGGTATCTCTGGCCTCACAGGCCACTACAGGCCTCAGCCAGGACCAATGATTCATAGAGGTTCACTTACTATGAATCAGCTCCCATCACCAGGCAAGGGGCCTAGGCCTAGGACTGGCTCACAGATAAGCATAGAAAGCCAATTAGTTAATTTTAAATCCTGCTCAGAGCTGCTTTGTAGTGGTCTCCAACATTGGAACCCAGGCACTTCCCACGCTGGCTCTTCCTCATGGTGACAGGCATCTGTGTTCCTCAGACCATGGGTTTACAGCGAGGTAGCAGGGTGTGGAGTGGGCTTCTCCAGACCTGTGCAGCTACACTGGGCCTTTCTTGATGGCCAGAAGTGTGTGGTGGTGGGACTGCTTTTCTCAGCCTGAATGCCTACACTGGGACTCCCACAATGGTAGCAGGCACACAGGGGTGTGTTTGATTCTCCCAGTGGGTGATGGCTGCCTCAAAGAAGCAAGAGCCTCTAATGGTGACCTGTGAGTGGAGTGCACGTGACTTACCTGACCGAGTGTCCCTGTTCCCATTGGCTACCTGTAGAAAGGAGCATTCTACTGTCAGTGGCTGGCAGGTGGAGGTGGATCTGGTACTTCTCTCTGCCGGTGCTGGCTGGCCTTTTTCTTTGCAGAAATTATAAACTAAATGATGTCATGTACAGTCATGGGTTTAATTTACATTTTCCTGATGATTACTGAATTGAGTTATTTTTTCTTTCTGTCTTTTCTTTAGAACATTCTCTTCATGCTGAGGATATAGCTCGGTGGCACAGCACTCACTTGGCAAGTGCAAGGTCCTGAGTATGATTAACAGTACGAAAAAAAAACTTCTCTTCATATAACAGTTTGCTAATTGAATCTTTGTTTGAGAAATGTCTGTGTCTTTTGTGGACTTTTAATTTGGCATGTTTGTTTTCTTACACTGAATAACATGAGAAAAGAAAGCACAAGTAACAGGGAAAATTTTGACAAGTGACATAATTAAAGACTAAGAGCACAACTAGAATAGTGAAAGCAGACACCAGAAGAAAGAAAAAAATGCCTTTCAGGACAAAGGAGACGAGATATTCAATGTGCTGAATAAATAAATCTGAAAAAAACAAGAATCATATCAAGACAAACTGTCTTTGCTAAACTAGATTAAAAAACATTTTCTTTTTAAAATTTAATTTAATTTTTATTTTTTTATTTAAGCGAAGAAAAGAAAAAAAAGACATATATAACAAAGACAACAAGCAAAAGAGACAAGAGTAAATACACAGCAGTAACATTGCAGGTTTACAAAACTGAATGATAGAAACTTGACAATGGTTGCAATATTGTGTATCGTTATCTTTAAAATGGTTACTTACATTAACAGATATAGACATGCAAAATAGATCTAATCATGTGAGTATTAATTGTTCTTTCTCAATAACGAATACATTCAGCAGTGTGTTCATTTTAGTTATCTTACATATACATATATACAGGTTTATATCTTTTCCTCTTTCCTTTTCTCTTTCTGCCTTTTGCCTTCCCAGTTACTTTTGCTCTTTGAGCTGTTTTTTACCCTTACATAGTATTTATTATAGATTTTGGATCATATATACTTTTTCCATTTCTTACACTAGGGAGACTATATGGTATTTACACATGTGGTTTTGATTTATCTCACTTATGAGTATGGTCTCAAGTCGTGACCATTTACTTATAGAATTCTCAATGCAATCTTTCTTAAAAACTGAGTAGCACTCCATTGTATAAAAATACCACATCCCTTTTATCCACTCCTTGATTGATGGGCACTTGGGTTGTTTCCAAAATTTGGCTATTACAAATTGGGTTGCTATAAACATGGGTGCACAGATATCACTGTGGTATGATGTGTTCAATTGTTCTGGGAAAATGCTCAGAAGTGGGATAGCTGGGTTGAATGGGATCTGTAATCCTAGCTTCTTGAGGAATCTCCACACTGATTTCCACAGTGGTTGCACCAGTCTACACTCCCACTAACAGTGGAGAAGAGTTCCTTTTTCCCCATATCCCCTCCAGCATTTGTTGTTGGTTGATTTTTGAATCTTGGCCATTCTTTCTGGAGTGAGATGGAATCTCAGCGTTGTGAAAAAAACATTTTCTACATAAATGTTTAAAGGGCTCTGTGTTGAAGGTTTCAAATCTTAAATATCAATATGTATATTTCTTTTACACTTTGTTAATTGTAACTAACATGGTTTTTATAGTAGTATCAAAATGTAAAGCTCTAAACAAAACTAAACAAACTTATGTAAGATTATGTGTGGTTTAGTAGTTTTCATGGCACAATTTATATTGCCTAACTTTCATGTCTTTTGACACTGAGTATAATTAGTTACTTAATCTGTATTTTTGCTGTATAATACCCTCAAAGAAAAATTAAGAGAATATCAAATAATTGAGTAGAATTGAAGAGAAAATGAAGTGAATGGTCACTAGAATTTCCTGTATTGAGTAATATCTGAGAGGTTTACAGGTTTCAGAATAAAAGAAGAGATTAAACAACTTGGTTTTGTACAGGTGTATTTTCAACTTATTTGTTGGATTTAGCCAGATAACCATGGAAATCATCAAAGACATGTTGAGATATAATTGGTTGACCAAAGGTAATATTTATTCTCAGCAATTTAATATCATATAGCACATCTTGGAAGAAATAAAGAGGCTTAGCAGAATAGTTTGTAAATACATTTTTATTCTAAGAAATAAATTGGAGCATTCTAGGGAGTTACAAATATTCCCCATATTGACTAAGCCAGTAACTAAAAGATACTAAGTTTTTGATCCTTTCAAACAGCAAAATATGTTTTGTGTAATTCTATACCTGTGCATTAGATTTTAAATCACAGAACACATTATAGTGAGAAAGGCAACCAAAATGAGGAGTACACTCATGAGAATGAAATCATATAAATACTAAGGTAGAAAAAGAATGAGTGGTGTGCATGATAAAAAAACCCCAGCAAAATGTGTATGTTGTTATGTACAAAAGAAACACAAATACACAGGAACATGAAATTATAGCATGTATTTCATTAAAGCATTATTTTATTTGAAACAAAAGCTTTTGTTTTGAGTAAAAAAAACCTGTATTCACTACCTCTTTGTGAAGCAATCAAAATTAAAGCTAAGCTTCAAATGATACTAAGGAAATCACTCACAAATAAAACTGTTTAAATTCTGCATTCTCACATTATACCTTGAAAAATGAAAGCCATGTTGATGTGACAGGACATTAAGAGCCGAAATAATAGTAGAAAATTTTCCAAACATGAGAAGAGATTCTGAAATATAGGTAAGTGAGGCGTGCAGAAACCCAACTAATCATAACCAAAATACATCTTGACACAGACATATAATAATTAGGATATTGGAAATACAGCACAAGAATAAAATACTAAAAGCTGTCAAGAGAAAAGAAACAGATCACATGAGAAGAGATTCTGAAATATAGGTAAGTGAGGCATGCAGAAACCCAACTAATCATAACCAAAATACATCTTGACACAGACATATAATAATTAGGATATTGGAAATACAGCACAAGAATAAAATACTAAAAGCTGTCAAGAGAAAAGAAGCAGATCACCTATGAAGGAAAGCCTATCAGAATCACGGCAGACTTCTCAACACAAACTTTTAAGTTAAGAAGAGCTTGGAGTGATGTATTTCAAATCCTGAAAGAAAACAGCTTTCAACCCAGATTGATGTATCCTGCAAAACTATCTTTAAAAATTGATGGAGAAATAAGATAATACCATGACAAAGAACAACTGAAGAAATTTATGGTCACCAAACCAACACTACGAAGACTACTGAAAGACACTCTAGAAAGAGACAAAATAGCCACAATCTTAAGAACAGCAACCATAGGAAACCATTAACCATGGCAAATATTTAAACAGAAAATGTAGAAAACCAACATCAGAAAGATATCGTGACAGAGATGAGCCAGTACATATCAGTTATATCACTCAATGGAAATGGTCTCAACCCACCAATAAAAAGAAACAGACTAGCAGAGTGGGTTAAGAAATAAAATCCAACAATATGCTGTGTACAAAAAACATTTCACTCAAAAGGAAATTCACAGACTAAAAATCAAAGGCTGGATAACAATACTCTATGCAACAGGAACCCAGAAAAAAGCAGGGGTAGCTATTATGTTTGCAGACAATGTGAACTTCAAACTGAGAATGATCAAAAGAGATAAAGAAGGACACTACATAATTGTTAGGGGAAAACTTCAAGAGGAAGAGATTACAATCATACATATATATGTACCGAATATGGGAGCACCCAACTATGTAAGACAATTCTTAATAGACATGAAAAACCAAACAAATTGTAATACAGTTATAATGGGGGACCTTAACACCCCAGTGTCACAAAGAGACAGATGAACGAGACAAAAATCAGCAAAGAAATAGCAGAACTGAATCCAACTTTTGAACAAGTAGGTGGACCTAGTAGGTGTGGACCGACTGTTCTGCCCATCAACATCGGAATACATATTCTTCTCAGTTGCACATGGCTCATTCTCTAAAATAGATCATATAGTGCTCCACAGAAGATGCTTAAGCAAATGCAAAGGAACTGAAATAATTCCATGCATATTATCTGACCACA
>RJWM01049950.1:0-10918 GCA_004363535.1 Dasyprocta punctata
GTTTTGTTTTTGGTTCAATCCTACTACATCTGTTGGAATGGTCAGCTAATTTGAAGATAGCAAGGTATGTTATAGTAGCTATTGTACTCATATTATTGGTCTTCGAAGTTCTGTACCACTCCTACTGCTTTGTTTTGATTGACTTCATTTGTTACATTCTGTTATATTTTACTATCTTTAAAATAAAAATAAAAAAAAAAAAGAAAACAAGATGAAGTAATTGAAACAAACTTTATGAATTTATGAAACTTATAATTATTTAAATTGAAATGTGAGAGCATATCAGTTTAAAAATCGATATTAAGCATGGTGGCGCATGCTTCTAATCCCAGCACTTGGGAGGCTGAGACAGGAGGATCATTGTGAGTTTGAGACCAACCTGGGCTACAAAGTGAGTTCAAGACCAGCCTGAACTGCATAGTGAGACCCTGTCTCAAAAAATAGGGCTGGGGATTTAGCTCAGTGGCATAAGCACCTGCCTGGCAGGCGCAAATTTATGAGTTCGATCCCTGGTACCAAAAAAACCAACCAAAACAAAACAAAATTAAATTTTAAAAAAGTTGATATTAATCAAAGATTTGAAGCAAAAGCTCCTACGGTCAATTTTCTTCTGTTTTTGAGATGGTCAGCTGTTTCCTACAAGTAGAGATGCCTGCGAATGAGAGAGCTGTTTCAAACGCTTACTGTCCCAAGCTCAAAAATAGCCACAGAGGTGCACACGACGTATCAGCACTTCTAAGCTCAGGTTGGCATGCCTTGCTAATGGGTCTGTTGTATCCTAGTCATCTACATCCTGAAAGCCAAGAGTTGAATTTCAAATAATTGAGTGGCCTAAAGTCATTTCTATCCTATACTGTCATGTTCTTTTCCTTCTGAACTTTGAGACAACAAAGACTAAATAAAGAACATTAAATGATTTAACGTGAAGCAGACTTAAAGGGCGTCATTACAAGCTATGTATAACTGCAACTTAACAGGTTTAGATAGTCCAGGATGCACAGTAAGAAAATAACTTAAATAAAAATCCATTCCGCCTTTCCTTCATTTGTTCATCCATCAAGTACTTGCTAATTTCTATTAAATGATGGAGACTGGGTTAGTAGCAAAGCTCATATCTAGGAGAAGAGAGAGAAGTAACATCGCAGGATAATGAACAAAGTGATACACAGAGTGTATTTGCTATAAAAATCTGTAGCTATTAAGCTGCTTTTTTTTTTTTTTTTTTTTTTTTTTTTTTTTTTTTTTTTTTGTGGCACTGGGGATTGAACTCACAACCTCACACCTGTCAGACAGGCACTTTGGTCACTGAGCCAAACTGCCAGCCCTGGTTTTTTGAAGCAGGGTCGCACTGTGTAGCTCAGGCCGGCCTTGCGCTCGCACTGTAGCCCACACCAGCCTCAAACTCACAACGCTCCTCCTACCTCAGCTTCCCGAGTGCTGGGATTAAAGGCATGCATTTTTTTCATGAGAACAGCAGGAGATGTGTGCTTTATTACACATTTGACAGTTGCAGTTCTAAGAAGAGATTCAATATATGGTGAATGTTCAGTAAGTATTTACTGAAATTCAAACTGCATAAGTAATATTTATTGAGAAACAAGGAAGTTTATTAAAAAAGTAATGTGTGGGTTAAGATATTATTTTAACCCAGATATTAAAGGTGGAGAATTTGCAATAGCATCAGATATACTTAACTAGAAAATAAAGAGAATATTCATTTTGACTCAGAAGCGAGACAGATTATTAAAGGGTGAAGGAAAGCTAAAGAGCTTAATAAATTCCAATGCTGTGACTATTTTTCTTCAGTTGTTATTTTAACTGGTTCAATAGTTTTGTTGGAGGAAATAAAAAGTAATTCTGAGGCAAATTGGTAGTATCAGGAAGGAGGCATTTAAAGAAAAAAAATATTTCTTGGCGTATGTATGGTACCATTGACTTGGTAGAGATGTAAATTTGGAAAGTCTATGGGGCTGACAGTAGAGTAGAATCAGACTTGGGGAGATATGGCCAGACAGAATCAATCTCAGTGCATTACCAGTGTTTTCTAAGATGCCATAAATACCAAAACAGAATATTTAGGGTAGATAACTAGTCAGTTTTAAAAGTGTGCACTGATTTTTTTTTTTTTTTTTTTTTAACTGGGGATCAAACTCACAACCTCACACCTGCAGGACAGGTGCTTAAGCCACTGAGCCAACCTCTCAGCCCTGCAATGTCTGTTATTTGGCATATAAAAAACTTAAAGAAAAAGAGTAATGCCTCTGTTTGTCCTTTAAAAAAATTTGTTCAATTATTCTTATACTGTAAAAATGTAATATCAAAAAGTGTCAAATTTGTGAGGGAAAAGTCCAATGAGAAAGAATTCTAGAAAATTTTCTTCAGAAATCTTTTATTTTATTGAACATATGAAAGCAAAACCTTTGGGAATAAATTGGAAATTGCAACTCAAAGTACATCACAAAATTCATAGGCATAAAGTATAGTTTTATAGGTATACTTACTTTGGAAATTCGAGCATTTCCTCTTCAAGCCTGATACTCAGGGTTACTTTGTTTTCTCTGGTATTTTGCTTTTCTTTAACTCTATGATGCTGAAAAAGAGGTATAGAAACCTCATAAAACTGTGGCACTAGGCTCCTAAATTTTGTTAATAGCTTATGCTGTGGACATAATGGAATATCAGATTAAGAAAATATGAAAAATATGGATGAGGTTTAATATTATTTAGTGCAGTAGTAATTATCTCATAGCAACATTACATAATGAAATTTTGTGGTATGTTCAGTCAACACTTATGAGAGAAGAATTCAAATTTATGAGAGAAGAATTCAAATTTATGAGAGAAATAAGGAGATGGAGAGACACACACACACACAGAAAACTTAGTACAGGTCAGTCAGTCTAGCCAGTTCTTCCCATCATCCCATTCAATGGGTTTTGTCCTGAGAATGAGTATGAGGCATTCGCGGTGGAAATCCACCACTTCATTCACTTTAGTTCTTCAGCGCAGTGTGGTGAAAGAATTTCACTATCTCTGTGTTTTTAATGTCTAACATTTTGTTTTTGTCTTGGCGTAATTATCCTGTAAATGTCAGCCATTTGTCTCATCTGCTATTCAATCTATGAAAGAACATACAACTTGCACAAATATTTATTTATTTATTTATTTATTTATTTATTTTTTGGTGGCATGGGGGATTGAACTCACACCTTTATGCCTGCCAGACAGGCGCTTAGGCCATTGAGCCAAACACCCAGCCCTATTTTTTGAGGCGGGTTGCACTGTGTAGCTCAGGCCGGCCTTGCGCTCGAGTTGTAGCCCAAGCCGGCCTTGAACTCACAACGCTCCTCCTACCTCAGCCTCCCAATTGCACAAATATTTAAAGGCAACAGGGCATATCAGAGTTCTGAGGGAAATCACCGTAAAGTCAGTTCCAATGTGGTAGCTTCCAGAGAGCTTACCGCACTTAATTCTTTCTTATGTTCTGGCTTTACACTACAACTCTGTATAAAAAGATTAAGTCCAGGGCAATTCTAGATAAACCATAATTATCTGAAGGGCTTTTATGGCAGTGAATCTATTGCATGAGCAATAGGAACCTCATTTATGTACAATTCTTAGTATCTCAGATCTGACTACGTCCACCATACTTGATATGATTCATCCTCAGTGCAAACTCATTCCAAAATACCGACAGACTTGGGTCTCCCTTGCTGGACCCTGACAAGAGTTTTCAAAGCCACTGCGTTGGTAAACCTGTTTGCCTCCACTGTTTGTTAAGTTGTTGTATGACAGCACTGTGCTGGCTGTGACTCCAGCTGTAAGTGCCAGAGAGCTTCTCTACTCCTCACTGAATTGATAAGGAGAGTGTGCTCCAGGAAGGGGCTGGGTGGGTAGTGGACCCCGAAATAAAACCCCACAGTCAAACTTCAGTGAAGGCAGAGGCGCAGCTAAGCCTCGGAAACAAGTGCACCCCAACCAGCGATTTGGGGTTTATTCTTTCTCTGGCATGTTTTTTGTTTTAATTGATGAGAAGTGTGGCTGCTGACAACTCTTCAGTGTTAATATTCCCACACTGTGTTACACTTCTAGTGTTAACTGCAGCCGTCGCTACGTCTCTATCACCTGAGCTGTAAGCGTTCCTGCGATGGCCTTACCACTGCAGGGCCACTGTTACTCTCACCATTGTGCTACTGTTTGCACCCTTTGGCTGTTCCTACTGCAACTTCATCGCCCAGGGAAACACTAATCTGAGTCCTAAACTCAGAAACATCATGGAAACATACGGACTACCCCAACTCCGAATCAAGCACCCAACTCTAGAACAGGCAACAGTGGCTCAAAAATATGTACGTAAATTAAGAATACGGTGGCTGCCTTTTAACCAGAATAGGAGAGGCATACTGCCCTGGAGAAATGTGACTAGATGGGGTAAAGACAAAAGGTGCAAGATAGATAGGTAGATAGATGATAGATTGATCAATAGATCGATCGATCAATGGATGATAGATCGATAGATGATAGATAACAGATGGAAACATGACAGCTAGTTAACAGGTATTGATTATTATACACAGGTGAGTACATAACAGATTGGTAGGCTCTCTACTACAAATGAAAATAAGACAAAATAAAATAAAGATTAAATAACTACCTGAGAAAACTCCTACAGAAAGTTGAGTCCAGAAAAGAAAAGGTGAAGAGTGAGTTCAACAGACAAAAACTGCATTAATATTCTACAGATGCATTAAACACAAGTGGAATAAATATTTGGTTATTAGATTTCTGGGAGACTATGAGAGTTGTAAATAGCCAAGGAAATTATTCTTGGTTTCCTGATTGTTTGTCCTGAAGAAGCTCAGTTATTATAGTGTCAAGACAAAAGAAGAGTTTTTCCCTCGGCTCAGGGGTAAAGTGCATTAAATGCCACTAACAACACCCCTGAGAGTGGACATGATAATCCAGGTTGGTGGTTGGAAGAAAAAAGCAATTCTATAAAAATCAGTCAGGCAGAGCACCCCAGTGCCGTGGCCCGGGTTTTCTGCTCCCCAGCAGTCTGGTTTTATACAGGCATGAATTCTGAATACCCAGAGCTGAAATAGCAGCCATCCCTCGGAGGCAGGCGGGTAATGGAGACACGCAGGGCAGCCGGCTTCTGAAATGGAGCATGGGCAGCAGGGGCTTCGCCTGGACACTCAGAGTCCCCGTGGTTGTGTTTTGTTTTCATTTTAAGTGCTGGGCTCCTCAAGCCTCTTGCAAGCTGCAGTCTGTAGGCTACATGGGCTCTGACTGAGTAAAGAGATCAGTGCCTCAGGAAATTCACTCTGTATGCTCCTTCCCTACAGAAAAAAAAAAAAAAAGGTTCTGCCAAGCAGTGAGCAGCACTCAGTCTGGCATGGTAGCTAATCCCGCTTCTGAGCAATACTGCGGAAGCGCCTTCCTGGCGCTCTTCTCTGGGATTCTCAGGAATCGGGAAGGAGTGCGGCAGCGCTGTGCAAAGGCATGCCCATGTAGACACACGTCCGCCTTGCTGCGTGTGCTTCCCTGACATGTGCCCCTTTCACACACGGCACCACCTGTGTACTGTGGTCTTTGAGGCAGCCAAGGGGTCTGCGTGCTAGTTAGGCAGTGCTGTTTCTGACACAGTGCGAACCAAAGCAGAGCTATGCTTCCAACATCATAACCACTGTTATCCTGAGGTTTTTGAGACCTTAAAATTTCACTGGATGGAGGGAGATATGCGGTAATTATCATGTGCAGTTGGATCCCAAAGATCTACTATGAAGATAAAAGAATTTAAAGTGTCACGTCAGTAATTGTTTATATTACCTATATGCTAAAATAATAACATTTACAAATAAGATTCAATGAATTACTAAAAAGTCTCTTGTAATTATTTTAATGTGGTATCTTAATCCTTTTTCCATTGCTGTAACAAAATACTTGATGCTGGATAATTTATAAAGAGAAGAGATTCACTTAGCTCATGGCCTTGGAAGCCCAAGAGCATGATGCTGGCATCTGCTTAGCTCAGGTGAGAGCTCTATGCAAGGCAGGAAAGTGGAAGGGTAAGCAGGGGCGTGCAGAAGAGGTCACATGGTGAGAGAGGAAGTGATAAAGTCAGTCATAAACTCACTCTTGCGAAAACTAGCGCATTTTGCAAGAACTGTATCAACCCCTTTTAGGTAAGGAAGGTTTCATCTGCATGACTCAAAATACTTCTGAACCCCTCCATTGCTCTCAATGCCATAATTTGGGGATCAAGACTCAGCCTGAGTTGTGGTGAATGTAAATGGTAGGGCATAGCTACTGGAAAATTTAGGATTCCACATCTTGTTATACTTCTTTGGATACTGTCGGACTAGATCATCAGCAGAGGTGGACACATTTGTTGGAAGGTTGTATCTACTCCTCTTTTATTCAAAGTTATTTCTCTGAATTTGATCCTTGGTATCCATTTTTCTCTTTCTCTTTTACATAATAAATCTGTCTAGTCCCCCTGCCCCCCAAACATCTCATTTTCCTGTATGGCCCCTCCTGCCATCACTGGACTCGGACTTGTGGGTGGAGTCTCTGGCCTGGTAATTGATCTTCCTACATCCAGCTTCTCTCCTCAAGCACACATCCTGTCCGTGACATCAGGTTGGCTTTCTGTGAAGCAGGATTTCCACCAATGTGCCCCAAAACCATAAATTTCTGGCAAGGAATGGACAGCAGTGAGGTTGCCAAATAGTTACACTGATAAGTAGAAAATAGTCTCCCTAAATTTTTAGAGGATGATTTCTTGGAGCTTTTCACAGCCCCTGGAAAGATTCCAAATTCCTTGGTTGAGTCACCAGCGCTCTTCACAATTGGGCTCCTGTTAAGCACCAGCTAAGACTGCGAACCCGGCCTGGCTCGGCCTCCTCCGGGCCATTCAGCTCGCTGTTCTTGTTTTCCTCCACCTTCAATTTACCCAAATCCTGACTAATCCTCAGGGGCCATACCCAGTCTCCTTTCTTTCGCCTGGCATTTATCGGGGCTCTGGACTATGTGGCTCCCCACTAGAATTCTATTATTGTCTGTACTATACATACCAGCACTTGTTTCTGAACTAGTTTGTACTATTATTTATTTCATATCTCTCCAGTTAGCTTGAAACACACTTTCGGCTCAAGATTTCAACTCCTTTTCCTTTGCAAGAACTAAACTAGGCTCAATGTGGGCCTAAATGTTTCCTTTAGTAAATTGTGCTTCTACCATGCAGGGGTGCTGCTGGCCACATGGCACTAGATCTGTGGGTTCCTCGTTCTTGGGCTGCAGAAGGTTCAGACTCTGGTGTCATGACTTGTCTGCCAACAGGCATTAGTCCCGTTTCACATTGTGAATGTAATAGATCGCCCTATCTGTCTGTCTGTCTGTCTATCTATCCAACTATCTGAGTACCCCCATGAGAAACTAAAGTCCCTCCACTGACTTGTGCATTTCCAAGTCTTTCTATATCTATCTATACAGAGGTCTGTTTCTCTCTCATCTTGGGCAGCTACCAACATGGCCTCCCATGAGCTACCATCTTCCTCTGGGCCCCAGACGGAGGTAGAAGGTCTTAGTCTGGTCCATTTATCCACAAACAACTCTGTCAATGTTTGACAAATGGCATTATTAAGACTTGAAAAAAAACCTTTCACCTTTTTGAAGAAAAAATGCTGCATCATCATATTCAAAATGCATTTATAAGGAAAAGTAAAGATGAAATATTTTTGCCTGAAGAGCATTGTATTTCTACTTTCAAATTTAGACATTCTTTATCTCTGTCCTCATCCTTTCGCATTTCCATTATTTCTTTTCCTCACATACAAATACTCAAGTAAATGAGTTTGCTGTTTCAAATTTACAGTAATTTATACAAGCATGTTATTATTTTCTTCAAAATCCAGTCCAAAAACTACACACATCCTAATGACAGTCATTATGGAAAATAATTTTGGATCTTTCTTCTCTAAATTGCCTTCTGTACTTCAATAACATGATCTTAAACTTTTCAATAATGAAAAACCTTTCTCAGTTAAAATTGAGTTTGCCAGAAAAAATACAGGTTAGCTGGAGGGGCAAACTACAGAGATAATCAAAATAAATAAGACATACTTAGAGAAAGTTGACAATCTTTCCAAGAAATCTGTAGAAGATATTTACTACGTAATGTTTATCGGGTTATATTCATTTACATTTTCTATCTTTAGAGATTTTTATGCTTACCAAGGATAAAATCTGATTTTTAAATGTGTTTGTTTATATACTTTCTGGCTCCAGTAAAATCTTCTCTAACTATTATTTGGAAAAGAAAAAAAATAAAAATAAGATAGGGAGACTGTATTTGATCCTTTTCTCACATAAAAAGTAATTTCAGAATGAGACAGGAGCAAAGACAGGGGAAAGGCAAGTACTTAAAATTCCCCCAGTAGAATTCCCTCTTTGGAAGGGACTCCGAGGTACACTCGTTAGGTTGGGCTAAACCAAGGCTAAGGCAGAGACGGAGAACGACACAGAGCCGACCCTCGAGGGTAAGGCAGACACCCTGAGCGGCGCAGGCAGGGGAGCCACGTTTCCGGGCCTTTCCGAGAGCGGGCAGCGCCCTGCGGGCCGGCGCGGGGCGGTCGCCGATGGTGCCCAGGGCCAGCGCCGAGACGGTGTGCGTCCGGTGACCCTTCGTGGGCGAAGTCTAGTTTACTCGCGCCAGCTGGACAGCTTCCCTTGCAGAGTCTCAAATGAACGAGTTGAATTTTTAAAGGATTTTTAATATTTACCTAACCAATAGGACATTGCATTAAAGTAGCTCGAAATATTGGTATGCACTTCAAACAGGGAGAACCCTTGAGGTCTCTTGCGCTTCTTTAGCATGGTGTGTGCGTGTATGCGTGCGTGTGCCCGCGAGCGTGCGTGCGTGTGCCTGTGAGTGTGCGTGCGTGTGCCCGCGAGTGTGCGTACGAGTGCGCGCGTGTGCGTGCTGCTGCTCGCCTTCGGAGCGGCTCCCGCGGGGACACGCGCGGCTCGCGGAGCCCCCGCCTGCAGCCTGCCCAGCCCGCCCTGGGGCCGTCCGTGCGCGCTGACCTCCCGCTGACAGCTGCTCAGAGGTCTTCACTAACGGCGCCGTCCCGCAGAGCGCGGTTCCCGAATCTCAGCGATTTAGGACGAGGCTGCGGCTCCGTACCGAGGCGAACGCGGCGGAGGTGACCGGGCTGCCGGGCTCCAGCGAAGCGCATCATGTGCTCAGGCCCGGAGCCGCGGCCCTGCGTCCTGGGGCGCCTTCCCGGTGCGCCTGCCGCCTCCAGCCGGCCCTGCCGGTCCCCACCCTCGTGTCGCGTTTGTCTCCGACCTGTCCACGGAGCTGTGCGGGACTGTGGACATTCAGTGCCCAACTCTGCTCTCCGGACCTTGGCGATGGCTGACCCTGGGCTCCCTCTGTTCTCGTGATGTGTTTATGTTTCTTTTCTCTGATTAACTGGTAAACTCCACAAAGCGTTAGCCTTCCTTCCTGTTTTCATCACCTAATAGTATATTCTATACCAGATAAGCCCGAAACAGGGAAAAATCAATTTTAAAAAGATATAGTCATCATTTAATCCAACCCCTGCGATGTTATCATGAGAAGTCGGACTTCGGAGTTCTGTGACCGGCTTGGGGGCATGCAGAAAGAGAACAGCCAGAAGGTTATGACAAGGATTTAGTTTTCTTGGTTCCCAGAACAGTGGCTATTTTTATTACATACATTCCATGTACAAGCGTATATATTTACTTATTTTATGTAATGAATATTGGCAACCTTGGGCCACATTTGTTTTCTAAACCCTTTCCAACGCAGGATACAGAATGAAGTCAGATCATCTAATATGTGGTCCAATGTTCGTCTTCCTGAGGGGAGAAACAAAGAATGCTGCACTCATTATTATTAGAATTCAGCACCACGCAGGAAGGTGTTTTCTTTTCCTTCTCGGGTCTCTGGGCTAAAGATCATCTTCAGTCATTCAACTTGCAGAAGATTACTGGAGTGGAACTATTCAGAGGTAACTGCAGGCAGCGCCTGACAACCCACAGACTTCAGGGCAGAGAGCAAGCTGGGTATGAGGAAGGAGCTGGTGCAAAGGGCAGATAGGAGAAGCTTCCCAGAAAGCAGGTGGGAATGAGCAGCGGAGACCAAGGCAACCGGCCACCCCAGGGTGGCATCATAATTTGTCATCCTCCTTGATTGTAAGAAAAGGATTAAAACCAGGCCTGAGGCTGAGACAGGAAGATAGCAAGTTCAAGGGCAGCCTGAACAATTTAGGGAGATCCCTAGATCTCCAGTACTACAAAAAGCAAAGCAAAATGACCCAAACAAACAAAAAACACAAAAGCACCATAAGGAAGGGGCCCTGCACACTTTTTTCCATTCTAATCTGGAAATGTTTCCTGGAGTCCAAAATGCCATGGGAGGCTTTCTCTCAAGTGTTATTAACACGTGGGAGGTGTTAGTCTGCCAGTGACTTGTGCAGCTCTAGATAACCTAACATGGATCTATTTGCCAGTATTTGGCAAAAGCAAAATTATTTGAATTAATACAAATAAAGAAATTTTTTAAAACTTTGAGCTCTTCAAAAACCCAAATAATTGCATTCATTTATGCTATGCCTGATTGGTCCCCTATTGGTACAGCATGAAGAGAAAAAAGAGTTCATGATTTCTGGAAGCAATAAGTAATGCTCAAATTTTGGATTCTAAGTCTTCAAAGGGCTCTCTATGAATTGCTTAAAGAGAAGAGTAAAATGTGTCTCATTTTAGAACATGAAATGCTCTCTCTAGACTCCAGGGTCACCATTTATCATTGAGATAATAGCCTGGACAAGTTCTAGTGCTGAAGCCGGGATTTTGCAGACACCGGAGTGGCCGACAGTGATGCTCCGTG
>RJWM01049951.1:0-10941 GCA_004363535.1 Dasyprocta punctata
GGCCTTGCGCTCGCGTTGTAGCCCAAGCCGGCCTCGAACCCACAACGCTCCGCCTACCTCAGCCTCCCGAGTGCTGGGATTAAAGGCGTGCGCCACCACGCCCGGCTCCCGTTTTGCTTTTAACTGTATACTACCTCACCACCACCATTTGGAAACAAATTGCAGAAATTCTGTTTTTTCCCTTAATACCTCAGGATACAACTCTTGAAATAATGCTGCTTTTTCCTGTACTTCTGTATATTTTCCTTTCAAATGATGTTCTAGCTAAGAATATGCTCGTAATACCTTTATTTTGACTAAGGCTGTCAGCATTAAATCTTTTTTTTCTTCCCAATATTGAGGATTGAACCCAGGGTATTTGCACTGAACTACATCCCCAGTTCTTTTTACATTTTTTATTTTGAGACAAGGTATCTATGACGCTAAGTTGCCCAGGCTGGGCTTGAATTTTCAGACCTGACTTATCCTGCTGGGGTGCTTCTATTACAGGCAGGTGCCACCTTGCCTGGCTGCACCATCGATTTTCTTTTTTCAGTTGTAGGGACTGAACCAGGGACCTCACAGTACTAAACATGCAGTGTACCACTGAGCTCCATTCTCTTGCCCCATAGCATCATTCTTTTACAAGAATGTTCCACATAACTTGATGAGGCGTCCAAGTCTGTAGTCCCAGCCACTCAGAATCTCTGGAGTCCAGGATTTCCAAGCCAACTTGGGCAATATACTATAGTGTGACCCTATCTCTAAATGGAAAGTTCCACATTTTAGGCTTTTATTTTCCTCCTCCTCCTCTTTTTTTTTTTTTTCTTTTTGGTGACATCTTGCTTTGAGGTGCAGCCTGGCCTTGAACTCACTATGTAGCCCAGGCTGCCCCTGAACACGTAGTGAACCTCCTGCTTTAGCCTTGTGAGTGCTGGAATTACAGGTGCACACTACCATGCCTGGTATTTATTCTCTTTTGGTGGGGTGGGGGGACTGGAAATCTAACTCAGGGCCTCATGCTTGCCAGGCAGGTGCTGTGCCACTGAGCTGTATGCCTGGCCTCCCAGTATTTATTTTTGTTTCTTACAAACTAAAATTAGACTTATGGCTTGATTAAATATTTTAGCATAAAAACTTAATAGGTAATGATATGTGAATTACATTTTATTACATCAGGAAGGACAGAATGTGTAGTTTTCCTAGTGATGCTCCTTGCAGGGTAGTGGAGCTGAGTTTACTTGGTTAATATGGTATTAAAGCGTCTTTATTTTTATTTTTGGTATCAGGAATTGAACTCAGGACCTTGCACTAGCCAGTCAGGTACTGTGCCACTGGGCTATATCCCGGGCCCTTAACATGGTATTAACCTCTTTTCTTTTCTTTTCTTTCTTTCTTTCTTTCTTCTTCTTTTTTTTTTTTTTTTTTGGTACTGGGGATTGAATTTACAACCTTGCACCTGCTGAGCAGGTGCTTAAGCTATTGAGCTAAATCCCCGGCCCTATTTTTTGAGTCAGGGTCTCACTATGCAGTTCAGGCCGGCCTTGTTCTCCCGTTGTAGCACAAACCGGCCTCGAACTCACAAAAATCCTCTTACCTCAGCCTCCTGAGTGCTGGGATTCAAGATGTGCGCCACCACGCCCAGCTTTCTTTCTTTTTTTGATACCGAAAATCGAGCTCTGGACTTTGTGCTTGCCAGACAGGGGCTGTGCTGCTGAGTTCTATTCCTGGCCCCTTTGACCACATTTCTTTACTGAAGTGTATGTTTTTTTTTTTTTAATTTTTATTTTTTATTTTTTTTTGCGGCACCGGGGATTGAACTCAAAACCTTGTGCCTGCCAGAGCAGGCGCTTAAGGCACTGAGCCAAACTCCCGGCCCTGGTGTTTTGAGGCAGGGTCGCACTATGTAGCTCAGGCCGGCCTTGTGCTCGAGTTGTAGCCCAAGCCAGCCTCAAATTCACAACGCTCCACCTACCTCAGCCTCCCGAGTTGAAGTGTATGTTTTTCCCTTTCCAGTTTTACCTGATCTGTGGGGTGATAGCTTTGGCACAGAGTAGCCTATTTCCAGTATTTCTCACCTATGATCAACTGTTAGCTGAGGTGTTTATTTCCTTAAGAGGTTTTTAATCTGTTTATTGTTTATAATACTTATTTGCTGTTTTCTGTGGAAAAAAAAAAGCTTTGGCGCCTGCAGATGTATCTTAGTGGTACAGTGCTTGCCTAGCGTATGTGAAGCCATAGCTTCTATCTCCAGCTCTGCAAAATCAAAACCAAAACCAAAAAACCACCCAAAAAACGGGTAAATGAAGTTAGGAAAAGCCAGAGACTCTTAATGCAGTGCCGAGGGTCCAACCAAGGGCTCTTTACACTTTACATTAAGTTTTTTTTTTTTTTTTTTGTTTTTGTTTTTGTGGCACCGGGGATCGAACTCACGACCTTGTGCCTGCCAAGGCAGGCGCTTAAGCCGATGAGCCAAACTCCCAGCCCTTCTTTACACTTTAATTAGAGCAGATGTTTTGGGGCCTCCCTGTTTCTGGGAGAGGAGACGAGTCTTGCTGTATAGTTCAGGTTGGCCTTTAATTCTCTGTAACCCAGTTTGGCCTCAAGCTTGTAGTGATCCTCCTGCCTCAGCCTCTGGGGATTACAGATGTGTGCCACCATGCCCCAGCTTTTTTTTTTTTTTTTTTTGCAGCACCGGGGATTGAACTCTCAATCTCGTACCTGCCAGACAGGCGCTTAAGCCACTGAGCCAAACTCCCGTCCATAGTTTTTTGAGGCAGGGTTGCACTATGTAGCTCAGGTCGGCCTTGTGCTCGCGTTGTAGCCCAAGCAGGCCTCTAACTCGCAATGCTCCTCCTACCTCAGCCTCCTGAGTGCTGGGATTAAAGGCGTGCACCACCACGCCTGGCTTCATGCCCAGCTTTCTTTTCTTGATTTTTAAAAAAGTTTCCCACTTCTCAAAGGTGCCCTGCTTCTTTGATAGAAATTTATATTTATAGACTAACATTTAGGTGCCAGGTGGTGTGTGCGTTGCTGCTGGAGTATGTTTAGCTTTTAGGCCCTTTTTAGTAGCCAGAGCTGCAGAACTTTTTTTTTTTTAAGTAAATCATCAATTTGCATTGATATTTTATTTTATTTATTTATTTATTTTTTTTGCGGCACCGGGGATTGAACTCACAACCTCGCGCCTACCAGGGCAGGCGCTTAAGGCACTGAGCCAAACTCCCGGCCCTGGTTTTTTTTTTTTTTTTTTTTTTTTTTTTTTTGTGGCACCGGGGATTGAACTCACAACCTCACACCTGCCAGGGCAGGCGCTTAAGGCATTGAGCCAAACTCCCGGCCTTGGTTTTTTGAGGCAGGGTCGCACTATGTAGCTCAGGCCAGCCTTGCGCTCGCGTTGTAGCCCAAGCCGGCCTCGAACTCACAACGCTCCGCCTACCTCAGCCTCCCGAGTGCTGGGATTAAAGGCGTGCGCCACCACACCCGGCTTGCATTGATATTTTAGATTGGAAATACCAACTTATTCTTGGGATTTCTTTCACACAAAATAGATTCAGATTTACAGTGACCCTTCTAGCTGTGTTTCATTTATTTCCTCCTTTGCTTTCCTCAGAAAACATACTAAAAGCTGGAATGTAGCTGAGTATAGACCCTTACCTAGAAAATACACCACTGGAGATGCACAGAGAACTGTGTTGAGAAATTACTTGAAATAACAGTTTTGTTTATTTGATAACTAATTATTTTGATTATCAAGTTTGACTTTTGTTTGGTGTTTATTAGGGTATCCTTTTTTCTTGATTGTGTGAAATCCTCAATGTAGACCCCACTGCTGCAAAAAGATTAAATATTTATATGGTTTAAAATTTAATAGTACACCCAGCACTCGGGAGGCTGAGGTAGGCGGAGCGTTGTGAGTTCGAGGCTGGCTTGGGCTACAATGCGGTGCAAGGCCGGCCTGAGCTACATAGTGCGACCCTGCCTCAAAAAAAACAGGGCTGGGAGTTTGGCTCAGTGGCTTAAGCGCCTGCCCTGGCAGGCGCGAGACTGTGAGTTCGATCCCCGGTGCCGAAAAAAAAAAAAAAAATTTAATAGTACAGTACTGTGTATGGATAAAGTACTTAAGTCTTGCTTTTATTTCTTAAGTGCTTTATTTTTATTATCACCTTTATTTTCCCCATTAGAAAAATGTTAATATGCTGTGTATACCTGTAATCTTCTTTTCTTTTTTGGGGGTGCTGCCGAACCCAGGGGAACTCCACCACTGAGCTCCATCTAGTGCCCCCTCCTCCATTAAACCTACGGCCTCAACATGCTGGGCCAGTGTTCTGTTGCCTGCAGCCCTTTTTTGTGTTGAGGTGGGAGTCTCTATAAATTGCCTCTGCTGGCCTGGAATTTGAGATTCTCTTGCTGCAAGCTTCTCCAGTAGCTGGAGTTACAGGCTCCTCCACCCAGCTAATTGTTAAAAAACAGTTGTTAAAAAGACATAGCAATATTTACCATCTAAACTTAAAAAAAATTTTTTTTGGTTTTCAAATCAGATTTAATTGGAAAGCTTCAAAGTACTTTATTTTTGCGGCTTCGGGGATCGAACTCACAGCCTCACGCCTGCCAGACAGGCGCTTAAGCCACTGAGCCAAACTCCCAGCCCTAGATTTTTGAGACAGGGTCGCACTATGTAGCTTAGGCCGGCCTTGCGCTCGCATTGTAGCCCAAGCGGGCCTTGAACTCACAGTGCTTCACCTACCTCAGCCTCCCCAGTGCTGGGATTAAAGGCGTGCACCACCATGCCCGGCTCTCAAAATACTTTAAAAAATTAGTACATGTTTGTCGTACATGATGACACTTGTTTTTTCATACCCTTCTCCCATCCCTTCCTCTCTTGAGCCCCTTCCTATTTGTAAAAGATCTATCTCCCTGTTTACTAATACCTGTTTCTTCTTTTTCTCTTTTACTTATATTTAGGGTTTCTCATGTAAGAGAAACTATGCAATATCTAAAGCTCATGTATCTGGTCTTGTATTACTTAACCTTAATGTCTCAAGGTGTATCCATTTTCCTACAAATGACTCAAATTTACCCTTTTTATACCAAAGCAGTTCTCCACTGTGTTCTTTACTCATTCCTTTGTTGATGGACATACAGGCTACATCCAGGATTTAGCTATTATGAGTTACAGTGTAAACATGGGTATTCATGTTTTTTTTTTTTTTTTGCAGTACCGGGGATCAAACTCTCAACTTTGTGCCTGCTAGGCAGGTGCTTAAACCACTGAACCAAACTCCAGGCCCTATTTTTTTCGAGGCAGGGTCGCACTATGCTGTTCAGGTTGGCCTTGCTCGTGTTGTAGCCCAAGCCGGCCTCGAACTCACAATGCTCCACCTACCTCAGCCTCCCAAGTGCTGGGATTAAAGGCGTGCGCCACCGCGCCTGACTTGGCCTTCCATTTTTCTGATGTCCTCTTCAGTCTCTTTTTCCAAAGTCATGTAATTTTCCCTATAGGGTTCTTTCAATTCCTTTATTATATTAATGCCTATGTATGTATGTGTGTATGTATTTACTCATTTTGGAGACAAGATCTTGTTGTGTAGTTTAGGCTGGCCTTGAACTCAACAGTCCTTCTGCCTTAGCCTCCCAAATGCTGGGATGATAGGTGTGCACTACTACATCTAGCACACTATTGGTTTTTGTGTGTTGATTTCCTTTTTTAAAAATTTTTGTTAGTAGCTGGGCATGGTGGCACATGCCTGTCATCCCAGCACTTGAGAGGCTGAGGCAGGAGGATCACTGTGAGGTTAAGGCCACCAGCCCAGGGTACAAACTGAGTTCAAGGCCAGTCTGAACTACATAGTGAGACCCTGTCTCAAAAAACGAAAAACATACAAAAATTTTTATTAGGACATGTTTGCAGTGGATGTAATACATGGTTGCTTTTATTGTGGGGAAGTGGTACACATAACACATTTCCCCTCCCTCCCTGCTCCCTCCATGTTTTTATTTCCCTTCCTGTTTATTTATTTATTATTTTGCGGCACCGGGGATCGAGCTCACAACCTCGTGCCTGCCATACAGGCGCTTAGGCCACTGAGCCAAACTCCTGGCCCTGGTTTTTTGAGGCAGGGTTGCACTATGTAGCTCAGGGCGGCCTTGCGCTTGCATTGTAGCCCAAGCTGGCCTTGAACTCACAATGCTCCTCCTACCTCAGCCTCCCGAGTGCTGGGATTAAAGATCTTACTTCCTATTATTTTATTTTGTTACTATATATGTATATAAAATTTTTTATTTATATTTGCTTATTTATTTTTGTCTTTTTGAGACAGGGTTTCACTATGTAGCCCAGGCTGACCTTGAACTCAACAGCAATTCTCCTGTGTCAGCCTCTCCAACCTCGAGTGCTGGGATTACAGGCTAGAGGCATCACCAACATGCCTGGTTGATTTTGTTGTTGTTATCCTGCTACCTTGTTTAATTTGTTTAATTCTTTGGTGGAAGTTTTTAGGTCTTCTATGTAAAATATCGTGTCATCTAGGCCAGGTGTGGTGGCACATGGTGGTAATCCCAGCATAAGACTGTCTCAAAAAATCAAAAAATAGGTTCATGTCATCTGTGAATAAGGATAGTTTGTCCTTTCCTATATGTATACCTTTTCTTTCTTTTTCTTACCTGGTAACTCTGACTAAAGTTTTAAATACTGTACTGTATTGAACAGGAGTGGTGGTCATCCTTGTCTTGTTCCTGATTTTACAGGGAAAACTTTCAGTTTTTCCCTCCTTAGTACAGTGTTGGCAGTTTTGTCATAAGTGACTTTTGTCAGGATGAGATAAGGTCCTATAATTATTTTCTTTTCTTTTTTTTTAAAAATTGAGGCGGGGTCTTGCTGTGTAGTTTAGACTGCCCTGAATTTACTGTGTAGTCCACACTGGCCTTGAATTTGCAGGGATTCTGCTGTCTCTGCCTCCCTAGTGCTGGAATTATAGGTGTGTACCTATTTTGTTGATACCAGATTTTGTCAGGTTTTTTTCTGCCATCTATTGAGATGATCGTGATTTTTATGTGATGTTGTATTTATTGACTAGCTTATGTTGAACAATTGTAATTCATATATATATAGGAATATCAGTTTCATCTGGCTCTTTAAATTTATTGGAGTACAGGTTTTCAAAGTAGTAACTAATCTGGATTTCAGTGCTGTCTGTTGTGATTTCATTTTGCTTATTTCTAATTGCATTGACTTGGATTTTTTCTTTCCTTTTTTGATAAGATTAGCTAAAAGTTTGTCTAAAGCTCCTGAGTGGATTTGGATTGTTCTTGTTTTCCAGGACTTTGGGTAATTTGGACTTTTCTGTTTCAGGCATTTGCAGCTATAAATTTCCCTCTTAGAACTGCTTTCATTGTGTCCTATAGGTTGTGGTATGTTTTATTGGCATTATTATTTGATTCTAGGAATTGCCTAATTTCTTCCTTGATTTCTTGTGTGACCCACTGAGTCAAAATCAAGAGGATACTGTATTGTTTAATTTCCCTGTGTTTGCATAATTTCTGGGTTTTTTGTGGGGGGGTCTTCTTGAGAACAGTATCTCCTTATGTAGTTCAGGCTGGCCTTGAACTCGCCACAGTCCTCCTACCTCAGCCTCCCAAGTGCTGGAATTACAGGTGTGCACCACCATGCCCGGATTTTTCTGGTTTTTTGAAATAGGATCTTGCCAAATAGGTCAGACTGGCCTTGAACTCACTGTGTAATCCAGGCTGGCATCAAATTTGTGGCGATCCTCCTGCCTTAGCCAAGTGCTGGGATCACAGACAAGTTTATCTGATCTTTTATGTCTAACAGCATTTTTCTTTTTGCATTTGTTTTATGAAGTTGGGCACACCAGTGTTTGATGCATATGTTAATAATTGTTCTCTTCTGTTGGAGTCCCTTACTATGTAGTGTTCTTCTTTGCCTCTTTTGATCATCAGGGTTTTTTCTGTTTTGTTTTGTTTTGTTTGTTTTTTGTTTTTTGGTCTTTTTCTAAGAGTCTTACTGTGCATTTCAGGCTGACCTTGAGCTCATTTTGTAGCCCATGCTGGTCTTGAACTTGCAACAATCCTTGTCCCTCAGCCTCCCTAGTGCTGGGATTATAGGCATGGTGGCACATGCCTGGTTTGATCATCAGTTTTGGCTTGAAGAATACTTTGTCTGAAATTAGGATAGGTATTCCTGCTTCTTTTTTTTTTTTTTTTTTTGCGGCACCGGGGATTGAACTCACAACCTCGCGCCTGCCAGGGCAGGCGCTTAAGGCAATGAGCCAAACTCCTGGCCCTGGTTTTTTGAGGCAGGGTCGCACTATGTAGCTCAGGCCGGTCTTACACTCGCGTTGTAGTCTTTTTTTTTTAATACTCCTATTACATGGACTATTATTTTCCATCCTTGAATTTTAGTCTGTGAACTTTACTTTTTTTTTTTTTGCGGCACCGGGGCTCAAACTCACAACCTCGAGCCTGCCAGACAGGTGCTTAACCCACTGAGCCAAACTCCCAGCCCTAGTTTTTTGAGGCAGGGTCGCACTATGTAGCTCAGACTGGCTTTGCGCTTGCGTTGTAGCCTAAGGCAGCCTTGAACTCACAATGCTCCTCCTACTCAGCCTCCCGAATGCTGGGGTTAAAGGCCTGCACCTTCAGGCCTGGCTGTATTTTCTTATATACAGTACACTGTTGAATCTTGTCTGTTGACCCATTCTGCTCTCCTGTGTGTTTTGGTTGGGTGTTGAGTCTAGTCACATCAGAAGTTACCACTGAAAGGTTCTGACGTGGGCCTGTCATTGCATTATTTCCCTGTTGCTGAACCTCACTTCCTTCTGCCTAACTGCCCAACCTGCTTGACATGTTCTTTCCAATGGACTTTCTGGCATAATTTCTTTCACTGTTTCTTTATGGAATGTCCTTGAAAATTTTTTGTAGTAGTGTTGGTTTGGTGGTCATGAATTTCTTAAAGTGCTCTTTGTCATGGAAGGATTTCATATCTTCATCAGTCTTGAAAAGTAGTTTTACAGGCTATATCAGTCAGGTCAGAAGTTTTCTTTTGGGGCTTGACATATTTAATTCCAAGCTTTTCTGGTCTTTAAAGTATGTGTTGAGAAGTGTGCCGTAATTTTTAGGGGTTTACCTGAATAACTGATTTGTTGCTTTGGTCTTAACATCTTTTAAGATTCTCTCAATTTTGACTTCTTGGATTTTGGCTATGATGTGTAATGGAAAAATTATTTTCTGATTGTGGCTGTTCCAATTCTTCATCCCATCCTTGGAAGGTTTTCTGCAAATTGGTTTTTAATGTCATTTGTGGTTAGTGTTCTTTGTATCATCTAACAACCATTCAACCCATTATCCATGTTTTCTTGTTGTCTTTAAGGTACTGTATCTCTGAATGTATGGTCACTTGTATCAGTCCTGCCTTTCAGTTCTGACACTCTTCTCACATTGGTCACTTCTGCTGCCCAAACTTTTGATAGAATTTATGTCCTGGTTTCCGGTTTGATGTATTTTGCTAAACTGGTCATTATTATTATTATTATCTTATGGGTTTTTTTTTTGTTTTTTGTTTTTTTTTTTGAGATGTGGTCTCACTATGTAGTTCAAGCTGACCATGAACTCACTAGTTCAGGCAGTGAGATTGCAGTAGTTGTCCTGCCTCAGCCTCCCAAGTGCTGAGGTTACAGGCATGCACACCATGCCCAACTCACTCATGTTTTTTTTTAATCATTTTATTTTGCTCAGCTTGCTTTTTATTAGTGTTGTCTGTAAACTTATGGATCATTTTATTATGTCCATTATCTGGTTATATCATCTTTGAGCTCACCAAGTACCTTATTGTGTTTTTTTTTTCTTTTGCGTCTGTGTTACCATTTCATGTAATTCAGTGGTTTAACTTTAGATTTTCTCCTATTCCATCCCCCCAGGGATCAGCTTTGTGGGAGTTGGGAGTTTTTGGAGATGTTTTGTTGCCTATTTTCTCGTGTTCCTATTTGTGTGTGTGTGCATGTGTGTGTGCATACTGAGCATTGTGAGTTGAGTATAATGCTAGTATGGAGATTGCTTTAGTGTCTACTTTCCAGCAGTGCGCTCTGACTGCCAGTAGCCTTTGCCTCTGTCTTGAGAACTTAGCACTTGCATTAAAATCGAGAAGTGAGGGTGCATTGTAATTGGCCCAGTAATGAGTTCTCTGGAAATGAATGGCAAAAGTCTTTTTCTTTTTTTTTTTTTTGGTACTGGGGATCTAACTCACAACCTCGTGCCTGGCAGGCAGGCGCTTTAGGCCACTGAACTAAATCCTGGACCCTTTTTTTGCGGCACCGGGGCTTGAACTCACAACCTCACGCCTGTCAGACAGGTGCTTAAGTCACTGAGCCAAACTCTCGGCCCTGGTTTTTTGAGGCAGGGTCACACTGTGTAGCTCAGGCCTGTCTTGTGCTCGCATTGTAGCCCAAGGCGGCCTCGAACTCACAATGCTCCTCCTACCTTAGGCTCCCAAGTGCTGGGATTAAAGGCGTGTGCCACCACACCCGGCTATGGCTCTATTTTTTGAGACAGGGTCTTACTATGCAGTTCAGGCTGACCTTGAACTCACTTTGTAGCCCAGGTTGGTCTCGAACTCACAACGATCCTCCAACCCCAGCCTCCAGAGTGCTGGGATTAAAGGTGTGTGCCACCATGCCCTGTTTGAACAGCAAAAGACTTGATGGCACAGACAAACCACTGTTGACAAATAGTAAAAATCAGTTAATAGTAACAACTTTGCCACCCTGGTAATAGTGATGAAATCAGCAATAATAATAGAATCAAAACCAAACTAGGTATTCATGTAAGAACTGATACAAGCTACCTCTGTACCACTCTTAATGATGGAAAAGAGATCTTTAATTATAGTATAGTCACAAAGACATACCAAATTTTTTTTTTTTTTTTTTTTTTTTTTTTTTTTTTTTT
>RJWM01049952.1:0-10935 GCA_004363535.1 Dasyprocta punctata
CACATGCATAGGAAAGCTGTCATCGGCTCTAATGGGTCCTTCAATAATAATGCGGTCATCTGGGTAAATTTGCCAAGACAGGCTTCATCTTTTGTTCTGGTATAATGTCTCTGCCTAAGCATTTAGGTACTATGGTGACAGGTGACAATGAAATACACACTCGGATATTTCAAAATGTTTATTGTTTGCTTGATTGTCCGTAATAACACCCTTACAATGACTTTTTCTCTCATATTCCTCAACCAGTATAGGAAATCTGTACAGTGTGAATGGTTTAAAGTGGGCTTTTTGTTCATTAGTCTATCAGATCCTTTTAGATCCTATTAGGGGACTCTTAAAACCATTCAGGAGAAGAAAATACTGCAGCATAAGTGACAACTCAAGTAGGAACGAGGGAAGCATTTTACTACAAATGTCATTTCTGAGAAACAGAGGTCAATGCATACATAAATCACAACTGTCAAACCAAATTAAATTTTATGAGAGTAATATTTTCCTGTTCTTTTTTGAGGACTGTTCTGTGCTCTAATCCTTTCATCCTAATTCTCTTGTAAGATTTTTAGATTTGCCTATGTACTTCATTTTTCTGGTCATTGGGTTTTATGTTTGTTTCATTCATTCATCCATTCATCTGGCAAGCATTTATTAAGCACTGACTGATAGTCTATTGTTTGGGGTAACATGCTACGTACTAGAATATAAGGTAAAAACCTTTGGCATAGTTCTTCCTCTAGGAACTCATGATTTTTGTGGGGTAGAATACAAGAAGGAGGATTGAGGTGGGTCTAATGATTGTTACCAAGGAGACTCATGAGAAGTTTTTGCTAAGAGGAGTACAGCCAGGGAAGCTTCCACAAGGACATGACATTTAAGTTGGGCCCTGAGGATAAACAGCATTTTCACTGGAGGGGACATTCCAAGCAGAGACTGGTGGAAGAAAACTGCAGGCCTCTATTGTTTTAAACTGTGGATTTTATTCTTGTCCTATAATGGTGAAGTCAGCAGATCATGAGACACGTAGCATTGAAAAGAAGTTTTGGCTCAGCACGAGGGCCCCCAACTTGAGTACTCTGGGAATTTCCAGAAGAGGGGCAGTCCTAGGGTACACAGTGACATCTGCTTAGGAAAATTCCTGCTGGGTTGGGCTCTAGGGAAGCACTGGACACTTGAGGCAGCCATGGCGGGCATTTAATGGGGGACACATTTGGAAAATGGTGAATAGATTTTCCAAAATGTAGAAGGAATGAGGCAGGTATTTTAGATTCAATGTTTGTGTCCCCCAGATTCTGATGTGGAAGCTGCCCTCTGGGGATGCCATTAGGTGTGGGACCTTGGGATGGGTGCAGTCTTAAAGATGGAGCCTCACAAATGAGATGACTGCCCTTACCAGGGGGACTGGGGAGCTCCCCGACCTCCTCCACCAGGTACAGATGCAAGAAGAATCTAACTGTGTACAATGCAAAACCTGACCCGGGTGACATCCCATCTGGGGCTGGAGGAGCTCCTGCTGTCGGTAGGGTTTGTTATGGCATCCTGAGCAGACTGAGACCCAGCCAGGGTTGGGGGAGGTGGCCTTTTGGCATCCTCGGCTGGGACAGTGCAGCTGAACCATGACAGCTGTGCAGGGAACTCTGTTATAGTGAGGGACTCAGGGCTGTCTATACAGACAGGGACCCTCAGCCCATCATACTTTACAGCTGAGAGCATGGACCCCAGTCATTCTGAGACCTGTCTTCAGGGACACTAAATAAGTTTTCCTGTATAGGTGGATGGCAAAGGAGAAGTCCTCCAAGCTGGTACACATGAGGGGCACCAGACACCTGTGTTTTCTAACTGCTCATCACTAAGGCTGAGGTGCCGGGGTCTATGGTGACAGCTGCAGCCAGGGTGGTTCTGACCCTTTGGTTTGTGCGGTAGTAGCAAGGACAGCCACATTCTCATGTTAATTCACTGAGCTAGACCATCGTCTAGTCCGTGCAAGAAGCCAAGACTCTGAACTGGGGTCCTGTGCTCAAAGGAGTCTTGGAGTTTCCTTTGTGGAGAGATACACAAGGCCACGAGGAAAAGGCCATTGTGTTGAGTGAAGGAGAAGAACAAAGACAATGTCATTTGAGGGTGTTTGGGGCAGCAGAGAAGGAATCAAGGGATCAGATGAGTCCAAGAGAAGAGATTAGAATGGAAAGGACATGGTAGTAAATCCAGATGCCATTTCACACTTCTGTGTCAAAAGATAGAAAAAATATTAAATAGGGAAAACAACAAAACAACCTGGAAAGATAGCAGGTGGCAGAGAAAGCCAGGAGGAATCCAGTTCAGGCTGTTTCTCAAAGCAGGCAACCTCCTCACCAGCTAAGATCAGTAGGTCAAAGAGAAGCCCCTTAACAACTCATTAGCCTGCAAGCTCCCAGGATCCCTTCCTGGAACTGGCCTTCAGGTCTTGTAGGTCTTGATTCTCTTTCTGGTTGGGCTGTGCTATTACCAGAAGGGTGCAGAACCATCTGGTCCCTCTCCCCCACTCTCTCCACACCCTCCAGCATGGGGAAGTTCCAGTTGCCTGTTGCACAGGTGGGTACCACTCTGAAGGAGAAGGTCTAGGTGTCTATGGATATTGCTGGCTGAGAAGAGTACAGTGATTTCCAGGTTTCCATGGACAGCATGCAGGAGTGTCTTCCTTCATCCTGAAGAGCTGCTTCCTCCCTTCCTCCTCCTAGGCAGCTGCAGCTTTTTTCTTCCTCCATCTGCAGGAGTCCCTTTCCCTGAGCTTAATGAATGTTCTCTGGTTAGCCACCTAACTCCTGGCCCCTGGGGTGCTAACCAGCCACCAAAGCCTCCTGGCAGGAGCATCCAAGATCTTTCCCAGGCCACCAGGTCCCCTGAAACGTCTCAGTGACTCAGATGAGCCAAGTGGCTTTCCCAGTGCCAACAAGTCAAGTTTTGACAGAAGAGAGATCCAGGACACCCAAGTTATTAAATGAACCCATATGCCTGAAGGGGCCCAGCCAGCTGCCAAATACAGGCTAGACCTGGGAGGAAGTAGCAGAGCCATCAGCCTTCCTGGGGTACACAGTAGGGAGGCGAATCTCCTATGGCTTTAGTGGAGGGACCATGTGCTCCTTAATGGGGTTGAAGGACTTGCCTCCTGATGAGTGGCATTTGAAATGTGTGGCATTTCTGCTTTTGTGATAACTATTATAAAGTACTGTTTGTTAGCTTTAAAAGAAGAAGGAGGGGAAAACCTTTCAAAATCCCAGCTTCCCCACAGGAACTTCGATTTATTTTATCTTTAAAGAGTTCTGTCTCTGCATGTCCAGCTCATTGTTAGTGTGCAGACATTTACTTCTGGAACACACTTTGATGATGGTCTTGAAGTCTAACCAGTGATCCAGAAGAGATCAGCAAGGATTAGAAAATATGGGTCTCCTTACATAAAGACGTAAGTCTTTTATTATAGGAATATAGGTTTCTCCCCCAGAGGTCTAGAAGCAAAGCTACATTTTTGGTAGTAACTTCGTTGTGGAGCTGCATGTCAAGAAATTCATTTTTAATACTGATGTTTTGAGTCACTCACATGTTCACTTGTACATTTGTTCATGTGTTAAACAAACAGGGCTGAGCTGTAGGTCTAGGCTGGACCTTAGGGAAGATGCCGGAGATACTGTAATGAGTAGGACCCTGCCCCTGCTCAGACTGGCACAGCAGAAAAGCCTGTGGGTTAGAAGGGGATGTGAAGCTCACCTTGTGCCCTTGGCAGTCACACTTGAGCAGACTTTGGTGTTTTTTCTGTAATCCTTTTGGCTTTCCTGGCAGATGGTTTCATTGAAACTATCGTAGCTCAATAGGCATACCTGTGTTCCAATAAAACTTTATAAACAACAACAACAACAAAAAAGAGGTAGAACAGATTTGGCCCATGGGCCAGAGTTTGCTGGCTGTTGCAGTCAAACTTTGTTTGAGAATGTTCCTATGGGTTTTCTACCTTAAGAAATATATCTGTGGCAGGCATGGTGACACAGACCTGTGAACCCAGCACTCACGAGGTTGAGACAGGAAGATTACTACAAGTTGGAAGCCGGCCTGGGTTACATAGTGAGTTCAAGACCAGCCTGGATTTCATGGTGAAACCCTATATCAAAAAAGAAAAATACAACTATATGTGGCATACTGTTTGATTAGCCCAGAGTCTGTAATTTTAGAAGCTAGTTTTGAAGATTGAAAGTTACTAAGCCAGAGGTCACAGTTGTATTACTTTTCTAACCAGTTTTATTTCTACCTTTCCAGTATTTGGGCATTCTTTCTTCCACTGACTCCGCATTGACTCATACTCTCCTCCTTCACTGATCACACACATTGTATGTGTATGCATCATGGTTTAAATGCCTGCTTTGATGGGTATCATCAGCACTGTATGGAGATGGGTAGAAGATGGCCTGAAAGTGCAGATCAGGATATCACATCCTGGCTGGTAGGGAGAGAGAAGGAAAGGGGGCTGCTGTTCCCAGAGGCTTCTCAAAGATGCCTGCTGATACCTCAAGAATGGCAGGAGGGGTAGACATGTGTTAGAGAGGCAGGGGGCTGGGTGTTTGTGACTATATGATGCCTTCAGATAATGACATACCAAGATTACAGGGGAAGTGGCCAGCAGAGCCAGGTGGCACCTGCCTGGATTGCCAAGTAATCTGGCCCCCATTCAAACTGATGTCTTATAGAAAAGTTGGCCCAGCAGAATGGGAAGGACAAGGACATCTGAGCTTGGACCAAGCCTCTGCCCTTCTCTGTTGTCTTAATGTTTTGGTCTAGATCTGAATTATGGACCACGCCCAGCAAAATAGAAGACTGCAGGTACCAGACATTCATTCTCTAGGGGCAGGTTAGGGACCCATGATGGGACATTGACCATGGTGCCTCAGAAGGCTCTCTCATCCAAGTAGGATGGAGATTCAAGGTCTCACTGGCCCCTCAGTCCGGCAGCATAGCTGTTGTTTTCCTGGTCTTTGCTGATATCATGCCAGGCACCCTGTGGGCAAAGAGGCTTGGCTGTCTCTTGGTGCACTCTTCCCTGTTCTGCTGCCCATTCAGAGCCCAGAAATACCTTTTCTGTTCCCCTGGGCAGCATCCCAGTCTTGCCAATCCTCTTCTGTTCCTCTCAGTCACATGGGAGGAACACCATAAAGCCAGAATCACTGCTCTGGCCTGCACTGACCCCGCAGCAGCTCAGGTAGCCAAGAGCACCCCAGTCACATGGTGCCATGGTGGCCACAGGGTCTGGGAAGCCTAGACCAACCCCTGTGAATTTTCCCAGGGTCAGTGAGACAGACAGACTGAAGTGAACATGCCAGGCATAGCAGCTGGGGCAACAGACCAGGAATACTCTCCAGAGCCCTAACACCAAGGACCCCAGCCTTCCTTTGGGGGGAAGTCAGAAAGTGAGCTAGAAGATGAGAGGTGGCAGAGAAAAGAAGTTGCTTTGCAAAGGTAAACAAGTGTCCACAGTGAGACCTTAGGGACTTGAGCATAAATTAAACTTGCCAGGCACCTGGTTCCCCTCACTCAAGTACAGAGAAGCTAGGAAATAAAAAGCACAGGAATGGCCCCTGCTGCAGGGCCCAGGACGCTGAATGGTACTGAGGAAGGGCTGGAGCAGCACAAGGGCACGCTCCCCTCCATCTCCAGCCACTCAGCCTACATGGCATCTTCACCCTGAGGTCCAGTTTAGCTGCCTTGCTTCTCACGAATCTGCAGCTGCTGCTTGCCTACTCTGACCTCCAGATCTTTCTCCACTGTTTTCAGCCAGCATCCCACATTTTATTTTAAGGTTTCTTTTTTAACTGAGGTGAAATTCACATAAAAATTCACCATTTCAAGAGTACAGTTCACAAGTTAGTACATCCATCACCTCTATTCCATTGCAAAACATTTTTGTCACACTAAAAAGAGGTCCAATGCCTGATAGTCATTCCCCACCCTTTCTTCTCCCCAGCCCCTGGCAACCAGGGCTCTGTATCCTGTCTCTATGGAAGAGACCCTGGGGATATCTCATAAAGGAAATTTTATGGCACGTCAACTTCAGGCTCTGGTTTCTTTGACTCAGCAGAATGTTCTGAGCTGCATCCACATGAGAGCCTGTGGCAGCGAGCTGCTCATCTCTATGGCCAAATGATGTGCTCTCATGCTGGTGGTATAGACTACAACATGTGCATCTGTGTCCAGTGGACATGTGGCTGTGCCCACCTTTTAGCTGTGGAGTTTGCTCATGACCCTGTTTTTACTTCTTCTGGATTTATACTAGATGTGGAAAAGCAGGGTTATATGGTGCTCTCTGCATCTAGTTAATTGAGGAACCATCAACTACTTTCCTGATTTTAGTTTTAAGTATTTAGAGCTTTGCACTTTGCTTTGTGTATTCTTCAAGAAACAGCCACCAGCATGTGTGTTTACTGTCCCCTTCCCAGCTCCGCAATTTGCCAAGGTCATCTGGAATTCTCAGGGCCATGACTTGGCCGCCTACCAACTTGGTTTCCTCTACAAACTTAATGAGCTTGACTCCTGTTCCATCATTTAAGTCATTTATGAAGTGTCAAATGCCAGAGCCCTGGCTGCTCCCAGCTCAACCTTAGCTTGTTTGGCCCCTCTGTGTGTGTCCCCTGGGTCCCTAGTACCACTCAGCCACATGAGGCCTGGAGTGTTACTGCAGCAGAGACATAATCTGAGTTGAGGAACTCTCAGGGCCCTCTGGCTGGCCTGAGGACTCTGTGTCTCCCTTGTGCTCTCTGACTGGGTTAGGGTGGGTAGCATCAGCAAGGTGGAGGTGGGATGTGGTCATATTGGTGTGAGCAGAAGGAAAAGCCACATCGGGTGGGTGAGTTTCAGTAATAGGAAAGCATGAGGCAGAATGAGAGGTGAGGCCGCGGATGGGGTCACAGGAAGTGGAAATGTCTTGAGCAGATGGATAGGCATGGTGTTCAGAGAAGGGGATAAAAGTGTAAAACCAGCAAAAGACAACATTTGACAGGTCCCTGGGTCTGGGAGAGTTGGTCACTGGGGTCACACAGAGGACATCCTAGAGAACTTCTATGGCAAACTGGGATAGACCAGGTCACGCTTCTTGGGCCAGCTCTGCATACAGGCACAGAAGTCCACCAAGCACAGCTCCAAGGGCAGAAGCTTTGTGTTTCTGTGTATGAGACCTTCCTTATGTATTGCCAGTAGGGAGTCTTGGCAGTTGAATTTGGGGCAGACTGTATTGGGGCAGATGTGGAAAGAGAGTAAGTTCCTGGGTCATGTGTGGTGGAAGCAGCTCTGGAAGCAGACCACAAGTAAAGATGCTTATCACAGTCCCATGTGGAATTCTGACTGAGTCTCCCTGGATCTAAGTCCTTACCTCTCAAGTGAGAGAAAGGGCAAGACAAGGTAAATGGTCCTCTCCATTGCCAGTGGTCTATGAGCTGCAGAGACCCTCAGGTCCCACTCTTGTGCAGCCTAGTTCTTGACTGTGTGCTTTGACTAAAGCCCACCCACACTTGGTGGTGGGAAGAACGAGAGCTTGTATCTCCAAGACACTAAAGGGTACATGCCGGACCCAGCTTGTCCAGGTGTGGAAGCCATGGTGATTCTGTCCAGGGAGGTGCACTGGGGAAGCCTCAGTCCCTGCAGTGTGTCCAGTCAGCCTCAGGCTCTCTCTCCATAGGTTGGTGCCATCGGCGATGAGGAGGAATGGGTCTGCCTCTATGAGGAAGACAATGAGCCTGATGCCCAGATGCTGGAAATCCCAAACCTCACGCCATACACCCACTACAGGTGAGCGCATTTTGAGCAGGTGGCGTCTGTCAGCAAGAACAAACCCAGTTTTGTATATAAATTAGAAGTTCCCAAAGTAGCAATAAATAGTAAACCAAAACCTTATAGAGTAGGCAGGACACACGGTTGAGTTTGCCCATGTTATTTCCATCAGTACTAGACCAGAGAGTACACATAAAAGGGCGCTCTATTGTATTCAGCATAATAACTGAGAACCAAGCAGGCTGTGGAGATATGGCACTTTTCTTTACTGAGCTCTCCAACTTCTTGGTGCCATTAACATGCTGTGTGCAAACAAAGCAGATGTCCTAGGAATATCCTTCTGCCTCCCTCTGCCAGGACCCAAGCATTACTAGTCTCACCAATCAAGCACTTAACATGCCATTTAACCTTTTGCTTCTTGATCCTGAAACTTATCCAAGCAGTAAATCCTTGGCCTTAACAAAGGGTAAAGTGATCATGAGCTGTTAGTGATGTTATAACTTCCCGTAAGAGCATTGAAGGAGATGAAATTTCCAGTTATCACCAGATGTTGAGTTTGATAATGTCATTGTTCTGCCAGGATGGATACATTTCATGAGATCAGGGAATGAAAGAATAAGAATTACTAATTCAGGGGAGTAAAAGGTGAAATTACATCTCGCGAAGCACTTTTTCTCAGTACAATATCAAAGCTGGAGTTTAAAAAAAACCTAATAAGAGGCACGTTTTAGCATGTATTCATTTTAACATCTTTTCTAAGCATAAGAGCAGATGAATCAAGACGTATTACACTCATTTTTAGAGAAAAACATTAGCTCAAAATGAGCTGCCGGGATTCAAAACTTGCCGTGTGAAATTAGCCAGAGCTATATAATTATTCTGAAGATCAGAAACTGTGATTAGAGATCAATGGTCCTGTCTTAAATTCATATAAACTTAGAGAACCTCTGTAATAAATACTTGTGTCAGCACTTGGCATTTTTATTGTATATGAATTCAGTTCAAATAATTATAGATAGAAATAAAGCAGAGACAAAACAGAAAAAGCATTAATGCACACCTTGGAGAGTACCTGCCTTCACCTCACCTTGTAGATAAAGAAACAGAGGTCTGATTTGCCGAAGGTCTGGGTTCCCAGAGGAGGATTCTGGCCATTGCTCTCCACTGAAACCAACAGAATGGGTATGAGATACGCTTGGTTATTAAAAAGACTCTGGACTTTCAAAATGTTCTTTAGAAGCAGAGCCCTTCCCTGAGAAGCAGTCATGGGTGTAGTATTGTATGTTATTGCCTTTTTCTTTGTGGTAACTTTTGGTCAATGGCTTCTCTAGATTTCGAATGCGCCAAGTAAACATCGTTGGTCCCAGCCCCTTCAGCCAGTCGTCCCGTGTCATCCAGACCCTGCAGGCCCCACCTGACGTGGCTCCCACTAGCATCACTGTGCGGACGGCCAGTGAGACCAGCCTGCGGCTGCGCTGGGTGGTAAGTTAGGAGGTGGAAGGGGGGCTGCAGGGCTATGTCCTGAAGAGGCCATGGCTTGCCAGGAAACTCAGAGCTTAGCAATTTCTTAGTCATGTCTTTTCTTCATCCAAACTAATCCCATCACTAAACCCCAAAGTATTACACATTATAATTTTAGTGTACGATCTAGAGCAGCCCAAGATATAACGTTAATTACTAGCATTCCTCCCTGTCTTCTTGGGCCAGGGGCTGCTCTTTAAGAAGGAACGCAGACCATACCATGTGCTGACCTGTCAGCCTTTAAGCTTGGTCAACACGGAACCAATTCTTGGTAGTATTTGTAAGAGAGCCAGCCTAATGTTTAATCAGAACATTTTCCACAAAATTAAGTCAAAATGTATTAAAGAAATTATGTCCAGCACATTACTAACAGGGTTTCATTTAATTAGCAAAAGAGAAGTTTGAAAGAAAAGTAGACTAGAAAGGTTCCCTCACCCCAAAAAAATGCTTTCAGTGGAATTGGCTCCATAAGACAGGCCTGTCCTTTACAATCTTGAAAGGCAATGGTGTTGAGGTAACTATCAGTTGTTCACAGACTGTCATTCATTGCCAGCCCCTGCCCGATTCCCAATACAATGGGAACCCTGAGTCCGTGGGTTACCGAGTGAAGTACTGGCGCTCAGACCTCCCATCCTCTGCACTGGCCCAAGTCGTCAGTGACCGGCTGGAGAGGGAGCTCACCATCGAGGAGCTGGAGGAGTGGACGGAATATGAGCTGCAGATGCAGGCCTTCAATGCCATCGGGGCCGGGCCCTGGAGTGAGGTGGTGCGAGGTCGAACACGGGAGTCAGGTGAGAGGAGGGCAGGGCTGGTCCCAGAGTTGTGGCCTCTCCACCTCTCACTGGAAATGGTGCATGATGACCCTGAGTCCCCAGATCTCAAGCCAATAGCATCTTCTTGGCATATCCCACTTTTGTCTTTGTTGGTACACTCCATGCCCACTGGTTAGACCAGGCATGCCTACCACTGAGCTTTTATTAGACCAGCCTCAAGAGAAGTTCAGATGAAATTTCACTGGGGCACCAAGTCATTTGTTTGAAGTTAGTGATGAATTTTGACTGGCTGGACTCATTATGACTTTTAAAATTAGGAATAATTTCGCTATCAGTGATGAAAAAGAAGCTTGCATAATGATCCAATGGGGCATCTTTAACCTGTAGTGTATTCAAGCTCTCCCCTCCAGAAATCAGTATGGATAGTTTGTTCAGTGATTTGCTGCAGTAACAGGTGGCTCCCCAAAATGTCAATTACTTTAGCACAATAGAATTTGATTTCTCAATCTTAATACAGTCAGAGGTGGGTGTCCTGGTGGGTAAGTGGGCCTTTTCCAGGAAGTAACTCAAGGACCCAGGCTTTCTATACCATGGGACTAGTCACCATCTCTTCCCAGCAGAAAGAAAAAGAGCAAAGAAGGGGCACATGTCCTTCTGAAAATCTGTAAAGAAATGCCCTGGTCATCCTGTTCTTCACCTTTAGGCTTGGTCACAGGGTACTGCTGATTGCCAGAGAAAAAACAAGTGTCTTTGGTTAACACTAAGTAGTCTCTGTTGCAGCATGCTGATGACAAGCATGTGCCCTAGCCTTCCAGGCTTTACAGGGGGACTTTAGCCTGTCTCAGCATCTCTATAGCTTTCATTT
>RJWM01049953.1:0-10930 GCA_004363535.1 Dasyprocta punctata
ATGCCCAATTCATGACATGTTTCTTACAAAGCTTGGAGTAATAGACTCTCTAAACTATTTAGTTTGCAGAGGTCTGATAAAAAATGGAGAACGACAAGATGAAGAAAGCCTTGGAGGAAGACGCAGGACAGATGCTTTACGCTTCTTGTGTAAAATGAATCCTTCTCAGGCCCTCAAGGTCCGAGGCATGGTGGTAAGAGATCCTGCTGTTTTATGAGACAAAGCTCTTTATACTGTATTAGAACAAAATACTTTTCTCAAGGTGTATCTTGTAGAGTTTGGGAATTTTAATTACATATTGAATGAGTTACCTTTCTCTCTCTCTCTTTTATTTATTTACTTATTTTTGAGACAAGCTCTCACTATATAGTTCAGGCTGGCTTTTAACCCACTATGTAGATAGACCAGGCTGGCCTTAAATTTGTGGTAATCCTCCTGCCTCTGCCTCCTGACAGGAGAGATGACAGGAATAGCCACCATGCCTGGGTTAGATGCTTTAGATTTTAAAGCATCCTAATCTTTTCCTTATGGTACTGAGTTTAATTTGTTTGCTTTCTTGTATTAGGTGGAAGAATGTCACTTGCCAGGCCTTGGAGTGGCTTTGACATTGGATCATACTAAAAATGAAACTTGTGAAGATGGAGTGAGTGACTTGGTTTGTTTTGTTAGTGGTTTGCTTCTTGGAACAAATGCAAAAGTCCGGACTTGGTTTGGAACTTTTATACGAAATGGACAGCAGGTGAGGGTTAAATATCTGTATCAGCTATGGATCAGATGTTTTGGCAATTACTAAAAGAGGAAGAAATACTTTTAGGAAGTTATCATTGGATCAGTGGTTCGCAAACTTAGTTTCAGGGATGTTCCTACATTTTGAAAAATCATTGAGGATATGAAAGAACATTTATTTGCATGACTTTTATCTTTTGATGTTTCTCATTAAAAAGGCATCTGAAATTTTTGAAATATTTAATTCATTAAAAGTAGCTGTAATTACCTCATTAAATGTGAGCCTATTTTTAAGTGAGAAGTATAATTTCCCAAACCAAAGCATTTATTGAGAATAATGGTATTTTACATTTTTCAAATCTTGTCCTCATCTGGCTTATAGAAGCTTCTGGAAAAATAAACTGTAGGTTTATGAGATGGGAGGGAAAAAAAAGGCAGTGTATTGTTTTTTTTTTTTTTTTTTTTGTGGCACTGGGGATCAAACACACAAACTCGCGCCTGACAGACAGGCACTTAAGCCATTGAGCCAAACTCCCGGCCCTGGTTTTTCTTTCAGGCAGGGTTGCACTATGTAGCTCAGGCTGGCCTTGCGCTCGTGTTGTAGCCCAAGCCAGCCTCGAACTCACAACGCTCCTCCTACCTCAGCCTCCCGAGTGCTGGGATTAAAGGCGTGCGCCACCACGCCCGGCTATGGCAGTGTATTGTTAAGAAAAAAACTTTTGCCCTTTGGCCTCCATGAAAGGGTCTTAGTGATTTCCAGGGTCACCGGGGATTTAGCTCAGTGGCTTAAGTGCCTGCCTGGCAGGTGTGAGGTTGTGAGTTCGATCCTTGGTACAAAAAAAAAAAAGAAAAGAAAGGAAGTTTCCAGGGTCCTGGGTCAGACTCACAAGAACTGCTGCATAAGGTCACCAATATAAGTTATGCTCTGTAACTTTAATCTATACATATGTGTGTGTATTTATGTACGTATACAGCTAGTGCCATTTAGTCGTTGTGAGGCCTACAGTATAGTGCATTAACTACATTTACAATGTTGTGCAACCATTATTGCTATCCATTTCTAGAACTTCTTTTTTCTTTTTAAATTTTTAGAACTTTTTAAAGTCATCCCAAACAGACTCCATACCCATTAAGCTCTGTTCTTTCTTTCCCCTACAAGCCAATGGTAACTTCTAAGTTTTTCTTCTTTGCCATGTATTTTTCTTCTTTCAATTATTAAACTTTACTATTAAAGCAGATTTCTTATATTATACTTGGAAATGCTCTAAGAATAATAAACAAGTAACATTTGCCTAGCCCTTTATGTTAGAACTGTTTTCATGGTACTATCTTTCCTTTTTCTTTCATGTACCTATTTAGCAGACAGTACTTGTTTCATGTACCTATTTAGCAGATAGTACTTGCTACTTATCAGACAGTGTTAGGCCCTGCAGAGTCAGAGATGTTTAAGACATCATCTCTGCCTGAAGAACTGTGGGGGTTATAGACTTGTAAATTCTTGATTATAGCAGCTCTACTAGTCAAATGTTTTTAGTAAAATATTCATTTCCTTGTCAGTAAAAGAAATTGGGTTTAGAGAATTTACCTAATGTACTTAAGAATACATAATCACTAGTAGTAGAGCTCCAGGTCATCTTTCTCCACAATCTGAGTATTCCCTGCTGTACTACATTGTGTATTCACTTTGTATTTAATTTTTTTCTCTGTACTTTAGATCGAAGCCAGAGGCTTGTATAGGCTAGGCAATCATAATACTACTAGGCTACATCTTCAGCCCTATGATATGTATTTAAAAGTATCTTTAAATAATCTATAATTTTCTGGGCATGGTGGCACATGTCTATAATCCCAGCACTTGGGAAGTGAAGCAGGAAGATCTCTATGAGTTCAAGACTAGCCTGGGCTACTTAGTGAGTTATAGGCCAGCCTGGACTACATAATGTGTAGTCTGTCTCAAAAAACCAACAAAAAAAGAAAAAAAATTCTGTAATTCAAATGATCACTAATTTGCTCTTTCCTCTGCAACCTGTCCAAATCAGGGTGAGCAGAATAGTCTTCCAATGGTCTGTGAATTTTGAGTTTACTTGAATTGTTAAAATGCGTTGTTGAGTTACAATAGCTTCTCTGAATGGGTCACTTTCAAGTGTTTTTAAATAGTGAGGTCTGTTTGAACTTCCTTTAGTAAAATGCTCCATGTTTTCTTCTGTTTGTGATTCATATTTCTTTCAGAGAAAAAGAGAGACTAGCAGTTCTGTCCTTTGGCAAATGAGAAGACAGCTTCTTTTGGAGCTGATGGGCATTCTTCCCACAGTAAGAAGCACCCGCATCGTGGAGGAGGTGGATGTGGAGATGGAGCCCAATGTGTCGGTGTACTCGGGGCTGAAGGAAGAGCACGTTGTGAAAGCCAGCGCTCTCTTACGTCTGTACTGTGCTTTGATGGGGATCGCTGGACTCAAGTATTCCATAATTTGATACTTTACTTTTTTGCCATTTAACTTTCTTCTTTCTAATTCCAGGAAAGTGAACCTAAGGCCTTTTTATGCAGAAACTTAGTTTTTCTTTGGGCTCAGATAGTAGCCTGGCCTACATTAAGATTTCTATTCTAAGGCCAAGTGTTCCTATCAGGAATGTATTTACTTATTTTGGTGTGATTGTAATAGAATTATGAAAATATCAGAGGGGCCAGAGTAGTTTATTAATTTCTGATCACAATATAAAGAAATTTGTAATTTCACCACAGCTTAAGACTTCTACTGAATGATCTGTGTGTGATCCTTTACTCACCCATGCAGCTAGTTGAAGTAAATCTCTCCTGTGTTTTCTTTTGCAACTGTGATCATAAATTTCTTAAAACTGATGTAATGTGGTTATTAAGCCCAAGGTTTCTTATTCCTCATACTGCATCCTTTTGAATAATGTCCTCAAATTGTTATATGTGCAGTGATCACTTTGTGTCTCTGATATGGGTGAATTTCAGTTCCTACAGTTTAGTTAAAAAATACTCATCCCTCAATAGTGTCCAAATTTCAGCCACAGTATGTGAACCTAATACAAACTTTGCTCTGAGCTCTTTAGGATACATTTGACTATGTAAAACTAAGCTTGTGTCTGTTAGTGACCACTAGCATTATTTCTTTCAAAGTCTGTTGGTAAGCTGGGTGTGGTGGTGCACGCCTTTAATCCCAGCACTCGGGAGGCTGAGGTAGGAGGAGCGTTGTGAGTTCGAGGCCGGTTTGGGCTACAACGCAAGCCCAGGGCCGGCCTGAGCTACGTAGTGTGACCCTGCCTCAAAAAGCTAGGGCTGGGAGTTTGACTCAGTGGCTTAAGTGTCTATCTGGCAGGTGCAAGGTTGTGAATTCAATCCCCAGTGCCAAAAAAAAAAAAAAAAAAAAAGTCTGTTGGTGACAATGCCACACATCTCTTATTAGATTCATGCATAGACTGCAAAGTGGTAGTTATATTGCTTCCTTGTCTCTCAGTGATCAACCTATGCCATTTAATAAAAATGGGTAACTGAAAGAGGGAATTGGCCAGTAAAGAAGAAAGTATAATAAAGTGACAAAAAACAAAAAAAATTAACACTGAAAATGACATTTGAGCCACACGTACATTGAAATAGCTGATGGCGTGAATTTTAACACTGGCACCCTTTGAGAGACCCACGACATGTAGCCAGAGGAATTTAGCAAAGGTGAACCTGTTGATATAAATGAGGAGATTGATTTATAAGAAAAGGATGACAGTTTTCCAGAGGTTGTGACACATGCAGACATCTTCACATTAAAGGAACTCTCATGTTTTGGAAGTGAAACTGCAAAGGGTGAAACACTGGACAGTGAGCCAAACCTGGAAATATATGACAGTTCAGTAAGGCAGAGACAAAAAATGCTTACTCTGTATTACAAGTTATACAGTGTAAGCAAGGCAAGGACTGTTCCCAAAGAAACAAAACGCTTTAATTTCCTATGTTTCTAGTGTTTTCTATTACAGAGTGCCATGTAAATATTAGTTTTTTCCATTTCTGTATGCATTGTAACGTAGTTTTTCATGTTTTGACAAAAATATTGAGCAAGTCACAGTACAATTGTAATTTTCACCATTCATTATTAAGAATGTGTTAGCGGTTTTAGTTGTGTGTTCCTTTTTATGATCCCACACTACTGGGGAAAGTGAGGTCTGCCTATATTGTGTCTCAGGAAAAACACTGTAATTGTAATTTCTTAAAAGTTTTGCTTTTGAGAACTTTAGATGTTAATGTTTTTATAGTGTGGTGTCACTATAAAGTTAGAAAATGTGTATCAGAAAGGTTAATGTTGTGAAGTTTTCTTTCTTCTTACTTCAGTGTAAAAAACCTAATCATGTATTGCTTTTTAGACCAACTGAAGAAGAAGCTGAACAGTTACTACAGTTGATGACAAGTCGTCCTCCCGCTACACCAGCTGGGGTTCGCTTTGTTTCCCTTTCCTTTTGTATGCTGCTGGCCTTTTCTACACTTGTCAGGTACCCTACTGTATAAGTTGTTCTACTTTCTCAAAGTCTGGTTTTATTTATTTATTCAAATGGATAGACAGGGTCTGGAAGTATAGGTCATTAGAAGAGACAATGCCTCGCATATGTAAATCCATGGGTTTGATCTCCAGTACTGGGAAAAGGAAAGCATTAGATTTAAGAGTTTACTATACAAATTTTGCCTAGGTTTGAATAGTTGTGGTATCTTTTTTTTTTGTTTGTTCTTAAAGTATATCAGTAACATCTGTTGTATTTCAGTCATTTATCTTAATCAGAGTTCTTAAAGAACATTGTTTAAAGGAGGAAAAATAGTTCTTTAAGGTTTTTTAAAACTAAGTTGGGCCTGGGGGTGGATGCTTGTAATCCCAGCATTCTAGAAGACTGAGGGAGGAGGATTGCAGTTTAGGGCCCAGCCTGAGCAACTTAGCTACTTAGTGAGACTCACTTAAAGACCAAAAATTAAAAATTTGCACTGAAAGTGTAGCTCAGTGCAAAGATCCTGAGTTCAATTCCAAGGACTGCCAAAAAAACCAAAAAAGAACAAAAAAAGACAAATAGCAATCCTGACCTTCCTCCTCCCTATTTCCCTTCCCTGAACATAAATGTCTTTCAGCTCTTTAGCTAATTGTTTTGGGTATGGCTACTAAGTTGTTACTGACATGTTTGTATTTGATACATTTTGATATTTTTGTCTTAGATATTATTTGTTGAGTTCAATTCTTTCTCTGTCTCAAAATGTGTCCACATATCCTTCCTATTCTCCCATTCGCCTTATATAGTTATGATGATTTTGTTTAGATCAGTAGTTGTTTATAGTAGTACATATAATTGTGTAATAATTACTGAGAGTGCAATCCTATAGTAGATGATCTCTGTTTGATATTAATAATTTTCCTGCTTTTGTTTTTAATTTGCTTTGTGTTCTATGTGCTATTAATGCAAATCTCTCTGCAAATCTGAATCATCTCTTTTTTTTTTTTTTCTTTTTTCGGTACCAGGGATTGAACTCTTAATCTTGCACCTGCCAGGCAGGTGCTTAAGCCACTGAGCCAAACTCCCAGCCCTAGTTTTTTGAGGCAGGGTCACACTATGTAGTTCAGGCTGGCCTTGCTCATGTTGTAGCCCAATCTGGCCTTGAACTCACAATGCTCCACTTGTCTCAGCCTCCCGAGTGCTGGGATTAAAGGCATGTGACACCATGACCGGCCTGAATCATCTCTTAACATGTTCTGATTTATCTGATAGTCTATTAGTTTAATCTTTTTTGGAAATCTCTGGTAGAGCATTTTCTGTCTGTTTTGGTTTGAAACACAGCCGTGCAAACCTAACCTCTAAGAATCTCTCTTCAGCTGGGCATAGTGGTACACTCCTGTAATCCTAGCACTTGGGAGGCTGAGGCAGGAGAATTGTTTGCAAGTTCAAGACCAGTCTGGGCTACAAAGTGAGCCTGAACTGCAATAGTGAGACCCTGTCTCAAAAAGACAAAAAAAAAAAAAAAAAAAAAAAAAAAGAAAAGAACCCCTCTTCATCATCATGTTGGGAATTTGCTTCACTCTTCTTTCTAAACCTCTTTTTCCCTGTGTTTCATGTCATCTTTTCATTTGCTTCCTCATTTTGCTTCTTGAGAAAATGAGTATGTAAGAAGTCTTTCGAAACTGGGATTTCTGCTGATACCTTTATTCTCTTCTGACATTTGAGTGATTGATTGATTATAGAATTTAAAAATGAAAAAATTGGGCCAGAGATTTAGCTCAGTCACACAGTGCCTGCCTGGCAAGCACGGAGTCACGAGTTCAATCTCTGGTACCAAAAAAAAAGAATTAGTTTAGAGAATTTTCAAAGTGTTGCTCTATTATCTTTTAACTTCTAGTACTGTTAGGAGTTCTGACATTCTGATTCCTAGTCCTTTGGCCTGCTCTTTTTCAGTGTACAAACTTGTAGGGTTAGCATTTTGTTCCTAAGGTTTTAAAATTTCTAGATAATATGCCATGGTCTCTGCTCTTATTTGTTGTCCTAGATATAGTATATTCATTAAGCCTTTTCATGTCTCAGATCTAGGAACCTCACTAGAATTAAATTGTTGTTAATATCTTCCCTTTGAGTTTTCTTTGTCAAAAATCTCTTTAGCTGGGCACGGTAGCATATACATGTAATCTCAGGGCTTAGGAGGCTGAAGGAGGAAGTTCACTGTGAGTTCGAGGCCAGCCTATACTACATAGCGAGGTCAAGGCCAGCTTGAACTTATATAGTGAGACTCTGCCTCACAAAAAAACCCAAAAACAACAACAACAACAGCAAAAACCCTACTTTTATTTGAATGGATCTTGCTGAAATGATCATTTTATTTTCTTGTCTTTTCTCACCTTTATCTTGTTCTCCTTTTAAAAGAAAAGAAAAGTTTATTGCAATATAATCTACATACTGATAGAATTCAGCCATATAGAGTATAGAAGTCACTGGCTTTTGGTTACTGACAGAATTGTATAGACATCGTCACAATCTAATCCTAAGATATTTTCATCACTCTAGAAAGAAACTGCTTATTTTACCTTTTAGGATTTTTCCTCAACTTGATCCTGACTTTACTATTCAGTGTTTAATTTCTTTTCTTTTGGTATTATGAATTGAACTCAGTACCTTGTGCTTGCCAGGCAGGCCCTGGGCTACTGAACTATATCCCTGGCCTCAGTGTTTAATTTCTAAGAACTCTTTTTGTTCTTTGAATATTTTTTTATAGTATCTGTTCTTTCACGCTTGCATAATATTATTGATATTTGTCAAAATGTTAATGACATTAATGTATCAATGATATTAAAAATAGGAATATCAGTGAATATCAGTGAAATTTTGAAGGGGCTTTTTGTGTACTGTTTCTTTTCTCTGAGGGGCTTTCTTTAGTCTTTTTCTAGTTAGAAGCTTTTCTCAGGTATTTACTATTTCTTTTTTTTTTTTTTTTTTGGTACCAGGGATTGAACTCACAACCTCACGCCTGCCAGGCAGGTGCTTATGCCACTGAGCTAAATCCCCGGCCCTACTTTTTGAGACAGGGTCTCACTATGCAGTTCAGGCTGGATTTGAACTCACTTTGTAACCCATGCTGATCTTCAACTCACAATGATCCTCCTACCTCAGCCTCCTGAGTGCTGGGATTAAAGGCGTGTGCTACCACACCCGGCTTATTTCTTTTTTTCTTTTCTTTTCTTTTCTTTTTTCTTTTTCTTTTTTTTTGGTCTTTTTGAGACAGGGTCTTGCTATGCAGTTCAAGCTGGCCTTGAGCTCACTTTGTAGCCCAGGCTTGCTCGAAATTGCCTTGATCCTCCTGCCTCAGCCTCCCATGTGCTGGGATTATAGGCATGCATCACCTCGCGCAGCTATTTACTATTTCTTGATTGTTGTTATTTACGAATAGGAAACTGGAGAACATGTTAGAACATCAAAATGCCTAGATAGGTCTTTAAGAAACTCTTGGGCTAATTGGAGCCTGAGAGAAGACTGCCCTGTCACCTGGAGTGTAAGTGTCTATCTGAGAACCCGTGGGCAAAGTTAGGAGTGAGTGGCAAGGACTGGTGGATCTCAGTCTGCAGTATAGTCCTTTGCTTAGCTCTGCTATGGTACTTTCAGGGTGTCACTCCAGATGTTGCTGGTCGTCCTTTAGACACTGCTCCACCACCTCCAGAGAATCATTTGTCAGCCTTCTCTTAGCTTAGGGAGGGGTATTCATCTAGATGTGTAGAATGGAGGTGATTTGGGTATCTACTACTTTCTTACCTAGTGTGTCATCATCTTTTAATCTCTCTACACTTCTGCTCTCAGAACCTTCTGGAGCTATCAATACCTATACTCTTTGGAAATTCTGTGATATAAAATGATGGGTTTTCCCTTCTGCCTGTTTAGTATTCTGCTGCTTCAGGGTTGTAAAGTTGGTTACCTCTCATCTAAGTGTTTTCTAGATTCCAGTGTTGTATTGCACTGTCTCTGTTTAACTTTTGTGCCTTTTAAAAAATTCCCTTTATCCAAGCATTCGGGAGGTTGGGGAAGGAGGATCGTTGTGAGATCCAGACCTGCCTGGGCTACAAAGGGAGCTCAGGGCCAGCCTGAACTGCATAGACTCTGTCTCAAAAAGGCCAAAAACAAAACAAAACAAAACAAAACAAAAAACAAAACAAAAAAAATTTCCTTTCATGTGGTTTTAGTGGAGTATCAGGAGGGTGTAAAATTAGATATATGAAATGAAGTGCTTTGTTTTCTCTCTACTTAAAGTGTTTTCTAAATATTACCTTTAATATTTAAGTGTTGTATTCAAGATTACCCTACCAGTATTTAGCAGAGATAGGATTCCTACTCAAGTTTGGCAGGCTCTAAAGATGTCTTTCTGGTTTATAACATTGTCTTTTATTTGGAATCATTTAAGGATAGCTGAACATGACCTTTTAAAGTTTCACTGCTTGGGAGTAGTAGTAGAAGCGTGTCTTATAAGTTATTTTATGTTTTACCAATATTCACTATAGTCAGGTGGAAAACAAACAATAAAAATGTTTTTCATAAATCAGAATCAGCTTGACCTTTCAATTTAAAAATTTAGGGGTTGCTTTTAAAATGTTATTTTAATTGCTAAATTTTTATAACCATTTTTTCATATCTGATTAGCCTATAGTTACCTTTTTTCTTTTTCATGGTTATTGATAATTTATTTCACTCTAGTTTTGAATTCTAAAAATTGTTCTATAAGTTGGCCTTCATTTTGCTGGTAAAAGATGGACTAATTTGTTACTGCCTAGTAATCAGATCCTGATGTATTGGTACTTAAGTTTTAGCATTAGAGAGTGTCAGCTGTTAATACAGTCCTTTTAAAATTTCCATTCCAGATAGTCTTTGTTTTTCCAAGGAATATGAGGATATTCACTCTCTCTAACTTTCAAATACAGTAAGACTTTTACAGTTGACTGTCGAGATTCAGGGAGAAAAGCAAAGGCTGTCACCCTTGAACTCTAGAGTGACCTCATCTCTCAGTTACAGTGAATGGTCCAGTTCAGCAAACAGTTCATTTGATTTGATATTTCAAAATAGGAGAGGAAAAAAAAATTTCTGAGTGCTTTCTTATTCATATGCTGGTAAATCCAGTTTAAACCAGTGACTTGTGGTATGTTTTGCATAGTACACCAGAACAGGAGCAGCTAATGGTGGTGTGGCTAAGTTGGATGATAAAGGAAGAAGCTTACTTTGAGAGGTAAGTTTACTTCTAATAACATAGGAGAAATTTAGCTGAAAATCTTTTTCTTATTCTCTCTTTGGAAATTCATATTTTTTGTTTCAACAGCACTTCAGGTGTCTCTGCCTCTTTCGGGGAGATGTTATTATTGGTGGCTATGTACTTTCACAGCAATCAGCTCAGTGCTATCATTGAGCTAGTCTGCTCCACTTTGGGAATGAAGGTAATTTTCTTTATTTTCTTTCTAAAAGAAGATATTTCCAAATCGGAGGGTTTTTTTGAGTGTAAAATAAATACCTTGTTTTCATCTAACTCATTTTAGTTGTTTAATAGTTTGAAGTTTTATCAGGAACTCTAAGAAAATACATCTTGAGCAATTTATTTATAAGAATAATAGATGTTCAGTGCAGAAAATTTGGAAAGTGTGGAAAAATATCTTATTCCCATCAGTGATAATCAAGTAGACACTGTTGACATTCTGGTGTT